>VMDO01004102.1:0-130751 GCA_007922755.1 Pedetes capensis
CAACCAAAAATCTTAAACCTTAATTGATGGTAGAAGATCTACAGGGAGGGAAGAGAGAGCAGGAGGCAAAATAATATGCTTGGTTCAGCTCAGCTGTACACCCCCTAGTTTAGTTGTGTTGCCATCCACTCCATTGGACCAGCACAGATCAACTTCAGGGTGACACTGAGATTGAAATTGTAGCTACCCCTATCTCCCTAACCCTTGCCCTTCTCACAAACTCATACCTGCAAATGAATAAACATCTGTTCACCCCAACACATGTTCCTCATCTTTACCATATACCTGTAATTTTGCTTGTGCAGTATTTACAAGGACAGCATTGTATGTATCTAGTATTGGTAATGCAATAATACAAATTGCAAATTTATGTGGCATTATGTGCCACCCACCATATGTATATATATACATATATATATGTCTCAGAATAGTGGGTATATACATATATACATATATACGTATGTATATATGTATATATATATGTATATGTGTATATATATATGTACACACATATTTAGAGGATTGCGTTTGGTTTGGTTCATGTTTAAAATTTTAATCCTATGTGGAGATAGACAAACAATTTTTCAATTAAAAATAGTGGATACCAAAAAAAATTAAAAGTTGAAACTGAACCCAATATTTTACTGGGTTTATGTTCAGGATCAAGTTCAGAAAAAAAAATTGGAAAACCCCTTAAAATGAAACAAGTTTAGGGCTTGGGTTTAGATTCAGTTTGAAGCCCTGCTATCTACATGTAGGATTTAAACTAGAAAATGAAATGAGTCCAAACCCTCTAAAATTTAACATATTGAGCCCACACTGGAACCTGACCCCAATTTTTCATGGGTTTGAAGCCCTGGCTCATTCATTTCATCCTAACCAAAGTCCTTTGTGGTAGATGCTATTATGGCCTTTGTTTTACAGATGAGGAAACTTAGGCACAGAGATTAATGTTTCTGAAAATCATAAACTAAAAGTGACAGGGTGGGATTAGATCACAGACAATCAGCTCCAAGGTTGTTCAGGCTTTTAGCCACTACGTTATGTGGTGCCTCTAATTTAGGAAGGGAGCTGCAGTGTATGTCATCTGTGTGGGGTCTGCAGTCCAGAATTGGGTTACTTCCCAAAGACTATACTTTGCCAAATGATTTCATCTTATTATAATTAACAGGAATATCATTTTCTTAGGGGAGGGTTTCTAGAATGTTTTAGTCCTTTAGAGATGAAGAAACATGGCTGAGAGTGTTAAATAATGTTCTCAGGGTCATGTGGGGAGTAAGTGGCAGCATCAGAACCCTCATGTACCCTTCCCCTATGCTGCCTCTGTTAGGGGGTTGTGTCTTTATAAAAAGCCAGGACAGAGCTGGGCGCGGTGGCGCATGCTGGTAATCTGAGCTGCTCAAGAGGCAGAGGTAGGAGGATGGCAAGTTTGAGACCAGAGGCAGTCTGCATAACTGAGTGAGACCCTGCCTCAAAAAACAAAACAAAACAAAACAAAACAAAAGGGCTGGAGGCACAATTCAGTGGTCCAGCACTTGCTAAGAACGCAGGCGCGAGGCTCTGGGTTCAACCCCCAGTACTGCAAAAATAAATAGATAAATAAATAAAAATAAATAAATGAAAAAGCCAGGACACTGTCAATATGGTCTTTTGCATGGGAAGGAGAATGCACAGGGGCCCTTCTTTAAGGAAAAATCACATTATTGCAGTTATTACCCAAAAATCTTGTTGAAGGTCTAATTGGGTGCTAGATGTTACAGTTCGGGACCACATTTCTCTTTTTCTTTTCTTTTTTTATTTTTTGGTACTTGAGAGTTGAACCCAAGACATCACACATTGCAAATGCTCTATCACTGGGTTGCATCCCCAGCCCATTTTTAAATTTTTTATCTTGAGACAGGGTTTTACCAAGTTTTGCAGGCTGCCATTGGTCTCGAACCTGTAATCCTCCAACCTCTGCCTCCTGAGTCACTGAGATTTATACACATGAGCCACTGTGCCCAGCTGGTTTTGCTGCCTCTTGAGCTCATAGGTTGTACTGCTCTCTCATACCATTCTCTGGTCCTTGCTTTGAGATAAAGCATAAACATTTGTTTTCAGTATGTGAGCCAAGGGTATAGTTCTGAGCGCTCCAAGTGTTAGGGTCTGTGAACATTGGGATATACATATTCCTATGCATACTCATGAGTGCGACATGTATACCTGGCACAGACAAGTATGTGCACTGCCACAAATGTCATGGTGAGAAATCCCTGCAGACAAAGGTAGCCGTGAGGGAAGCAGCAAGTATGTGGTGGTGGTGCTGTAGTTTCCATTCCCAGGTGCATTGATATGGCTAGTCACGCCCTGCTTTGGGGGTGAAGGGAGCCTGTACTCTCTGTCCTGAGGCCTGATTGGGACAGTCTTTACCTCAGTATGGGGACACAAGACATATCAGGCCTGCCCCCCACATTCCCCTGGCCTTGGATCAGCAGTGCAGGTTGGCATAAATGCCCCCCTCAGAGCCCTGGAGCAGGATCCATACATAGGTTGGCCCCTGGCCAGCAATCCTCTAGCAATGATGCCAGGGATACTTCCTTAGGTCAAATGGGAAAGCATTGTTGCTGCCCTGTGGCCAGGCAAACAAGCTGCTGGCTTTGAAGTCGCAGGGGGGATTTGCTCAGGCCGGAGTTGTGAGGCTGAAGGAGAGGCCTGCAAGCCTCCCCCAGGCCTCGCTGTGTTTGTTGACTCTGCCCACCTGCCCAGGCCTGGTGCGTTTGATGTCTCTGAGGAAGCAGGAGGAGGGAGGCATACACTGGGGGTCCTTCAAGGGACATCTTCCAATTCCTGCTGAACCTGCAGTTCCCACATACCAGTGGGATAAAGACCCAAGTGCCCAAGTGCCGAAGGGGCCATGAAAGCCTGTGGTAGAAGGAACACTTGTCCCCTTCTATCAGAGTGGTGTACAGGGGTGTGTGTGGTCCAGGGCAGGTAGGAGGGTGTGCTGCTTCCCCTGGGCACTGCTTTTATTCAAGTGGCATCGAGTGCAAATGAGAGTCAAGGGAAGACCTCAAGGGAGAAGGAGGCAGCCAGAGGCAGCACTTCAGGGGACACAGACAGGTACATTCACTTTGTCTTTTGGTCCCCACTCACAATCTTCTCTCCCCTTTTCACTGTCTACCAGTGGTCGCCCTGACTCCAGCACCATGGCCCACCCCTTCTCTCTTCCATCACCAAAGTGGCATGGGTAGGTAATTCAGAGTTTCCCAGGGACAGCTCTGCTGTGTTCCTGCCTCAGAAGCTTTAGGTAATGACGAGAGGCACTGCCGCCTTCCTCCATGACCCACAATCAATAAAATGCACTGGGGAGGAGTGCAGAGGATGGGGGAGAAACTCCTAGTAAGCAAGAAGTCTGGCGGACACATTGCTCCCACAGCTGGTCCTGGGATTTCACCAAGTTGCAAGGCATGTTTACCACTGTTCAGGCCTGGGCCAGGGGGATGGGGCAAGAGGTAAATCACTATTATTAACCTGCTCAATGTTCTATACAACAGCTCCACCTACCCGCATCTCCTCCATCTGTGGCATCCTACCATGCTCACTGCTACTGGATTCTCAGCCCCACTTCACCTCTGCTCTCCAGGCTGCTCCAGTCTGCCTGTCCCCCTTACCCACATGCATTGCAATCGAGAAAGAGCTTGTTTACGATAAGGCGGTGAAATCTGGAGTTATAAATCCTGCCCAGGATGGCTGCCCTATCTCTGTGCTAATGCTTGTGGTGCTGAAAGGAGGCTCACCTGGTTATGACCCATCCCCTTTTACTCCCCTCTTCTGCAAACACAGGACAATGCGCCAATGGGAGTTACCTGTCTCAACAGGTGTTAGCAGGGCCTCACTTTCCTACAGGGTGATGAGGAGGTCACCCTCGGCCCACCCACTCTGAGCGTTCCTGTGACTGTGAAGATCCACCTTCGAATGTGACCTTTTCTCTGGCCCCCATGACTTCACCTATAGGAGGCTGAGTCCACCTTAATGGTTTTAGAGGTCCTCATTTTAGCTATTGAGTCCACCCGTGAGTGAGCAGGCAGTACCCAGGCCCTGGTGCTGTCTCTTTATTTTGCACTCTCTATCATGGCACTAATACAATGTCCATTGGGCAATGCCCATTGCAGAGGGTGTTTTCTGCATTAGCTTTCCCTACTTACAAGTTCCCTGAGGGAAGATATAGATAGATAGATAGGTAAGTAGATAGACAGACAGACAGACAGACAGACAGACAGACAGATAGATATAGATAGATAGAGATACATATGGATGAGATTTGGCTCAGTTGGTAGAGTGCCACACTGTACTCTCTGAGGAGCCAGGTTCAATCCCTAGTACTACAAAAACAGGAGAAGGACATGGCAATCAGCTCCCGAAGCAATCCCAAAACAATCAGCCATTGAAAACCCTATGAAGGTCGCTGTGATTTGGGCCTGACTCCACAGCACTTAACAATAACATATATGTGTGTGTGTGTGTGTGTGTGTGTGTGTGTGTGTGTGTGTGTGTGTGTGTATGTATATGTATGTATGTGTATGTGTACACACACACACACACACACACACACACACACACACAGATATTTTTTGGGGGGGGAGAAGGACCTGGCAACCCCCTCCCAAAAATCAATCTGCCATTGAAAACCCTATGAACAGCAGAGAAGCACTGACAATAGTGTTTCCTCTGTTGTACAGAGGGTTGCTATGAGTCGGATACCGACTCGACAGCACAACAACAACATATATATATATATATTTAATTTTTTTTGCAGTGCTGTGGATCAAACCCAGGGTCTTGAGCATTCTAAGCAAGTGCTCTACCACTGAGCCATATCCCCAGCCCAAGATTATTTGTTATTCATCATGGAATCCCTCTCCTCAGTGGACTGTACAGAATGTAAATATTTGCTATGACTCAGTGAATGCTGTCATCTCATTACCAGGAAATACTTATTGTATAGTGACTTCACTAAGCAGAAGGGGCACAAAGATCAAGAAGACACTGTTCCCACTTGCAAGTGCTTATACTGGAGTCAAAGAGACCCAAGGAAGCTTCACCTGCCTGGAGGTCAGACGAGGGAGCTGGTACTGAGGGTACCGGGAATCTGTCTTGATAATTGGAAGCCTAGGGACTTGAGAAATTTTTCCCAGAGTGAATTTAGAGGTCACCAGCTGCCCCAGGCTCAGATAGATATGCACAGAGAGATACTTGCTTACCCTTGACCTCTGAATATTCCAGAGGAGAGCTGATAACTTGCCAGCTCTTTGTAGGTCTAGCTGTTGCCTGGGATTCAGTCTCCTCCTCTCAAATGTATGAATAAAAGTTATTTCTAGTGTCTCTACTTGGAAAGAAATTGTTCAGTCCTTTAGCCCTGGGACCAAAAAGGTGAAACTTGTCTTACTAGGCCCTGGCTGGAGAGGCACTTGTCAGCTGAGCCCGTGTTGCCCTATTTGGGATCCCTGTGGGTTGGAGGCCAGAATTGCCCCTGCCTCAGGAAGAAGGCAGGAAGAGATGGAGGCATCTGTTTGGAGCTCAGTCCATCTCCAAGCATGTTTATCAAGTGCCTCATCTGTGCCAAGTGCTATTGTGGCCACCTGAAACAGAGACTAACAACATAGGGGTGTACATGGGGCTTAGACTTGAGAACCCGTGAGAAAAAGGAAAGCAAGCTGATCTCTTGGAGAACAAAGGTCAGCCGGATCATGAGGAGCTGTTGCTGGACAAATGCCATCATTGTCTTGAGGGGACCTTCATTGTGTGCAGTGGGGGCCCAGCAGTGCATTTGAACAGAACCCCACATGGGCAATATTTTCTGTGTGGCTGTTTCAAGCTAGACTTTCTGGAACTTCCCTACTAAAGTACCACTAGTGGCACAGAAAAGGGAATGCACACAACTCAAGGGATCTGGGGTTTTGGAGCTCTGTAAATAAGGAATTGCTTTGAAGATTGATATTTTATCTTAAAGCACATTTAAGTTTTTTCTACAATAGTCAGCCTGCTTTTATATAAAAATGAAGTTAGGTGCCATTGAGTCGGTGTCTGACTCATAGCTATCCTACGTACAACAGGAGAAACACTATTGTCAGTGCTTCTCTGCTATTTATAGGGTTTTCAATGGCTGATTGATTTTTGGGAGTGGGTTGCCAGGTCCTCCTCCCAAGCCAACAGACCCAGGTGGTCTCCCATCCAAATACTAACCAGGCCTAACCCTGCTTAACTTCTGAGATCTGACACCACCGTGCTACAGCTGCAGGCTAAAATTATTTAGCTCTGAATAAAATTGATGCTCCAGGAAGAAAAACTATTTTTCCAGTGGTTTCTTATCTCTCTGGCTCATTGCCCTGTTATCCTAGCTTGAAAAGCTTGTCTTTTAGGATATCAGGCCCAGGCCCATGTACAACATTCAGGGGTGCCACCCCCACGTGGGTCTCTGACACACTTGCATTGCTCATGCCCTTGATCCCTAACCACTCTTCTGACTTTGTTCTGTGTTGCCCTGGCCATTCATGCTTCTAGCCTGACAACTGGAGGATCATCCCTTTCCTCTGGGTTTATACTGGTCTCTCTAATAAGGTTCAGAGATCAGGTGGCCAGAAACCCTATTCCCAAAATGTCTGGGGCAGTGGTTCAGACTCTTTTTGCAAGCTGGGCATGGTGGCATGCACCTACACTCCCAGCTACTCAGGAGGGTAAGGCAGGAAGATTGTGAGTTCAAGGCCACCTTGGGCTACATAGTGAGACCCTGTCTCAAATAACTGATTAACCAAGTAAGTAGATAAATAAAACTTTTTGTGAAGTCCTTCACAGGGAATAAACAGGGCAGGAGCAGCAATAAGCATGGCATCTTAAGGGACATTGAAAACAACTAACAACTAAAGTGGATCCTTAGTGGACTAATTATCTAAAGGATCCTGAGCGAGGGATTGTCCTTGTAGCCACTTTGGTGGGCTTTAGTACAGTGCCCTGCTTTGCTTTTCCTGACATGACTGCTTATCTGTACAAGGAAACTAGGAATCCAAACTGCCTGCTCACTTGAAGATACAGAAGTTAGGCAGTCCAAAGTCCATAGTAGGTTTGTTAGAGATTCACTATTTCAGTGTTTTTCAAGTTTTAAAAGAAGTGTAACCCATTCATTTATTTAGTCATGCAAATCTTTGTAGAGAACCTACGAGGTATTAGGCACTGCATGAGGTCTTGGAGATAGAGTAGTGGGCAAGAATGGTTTGCTCTGGACTCCCTTATAAATTGCAGAGGAAAAACAGAATGAAACCAATGGTCTCCAGGGAAGCAAACAAAAAAAGCTTTGATGGAGCCAGCCCAAGACCTCTGGGGGCCTCTGGGTGCTCCTGCCCCATAACCTAGATACACAGCTAGTGGGTCCCAGACTGTCAGGGGTAGGGATGCATCGCTATGATTTCTCATATGAAGGTAAAGAAACATAAAATGAAATTACCCTCCAAATCCTTTTACCTCCCCAATTGCCCTAGAGACCAAGCACCAAACTCAAACTGTGCCCACACTCAGGCAAATGAGGAAATTTGTTGTTTTATCCTCACATTAAAGCTGGGAAGTGACACAGTGCTCTTCCTGTGACAGATACGAAACCTGAGGCCTGAGAGAGGTGAGGCAGCCTGCAGAAGCTTAGGACCAGGGCAGGACTGGGGTGGGGTTTATGAAGGAGATAGGGAGGTATGGGGCCCGGGGTGTGGCTCTTTATTCTTCCTGACAGTGTTGGGCGGCCTCCTGCCAAGCACCTGCCAGACAGACCCCTGTAGTTCTGGAGACTCCAGCCTCTTCCTATTATCTTTTCTTCCTCATGGCTTGTGCAGATTGGGTGGCTCTAAGTGGTGAATCTTCTGGACTGTAGAATTCAGCTAGAGAATTGCAGAGCTAGTGGGACAATGAAAATGTGGGCTTTGGAACATACCCAGATAACCCACGACCTGGCCCCTCCTTCCCTCAAACTGACCAATGACCCCCACATCAGCGCCTGGATCATTCCTGACATGCCATTTGCAGATGCCTGACAAAGGATTGCCACTCTTTGCCACCCTTTGCCTTTGGAGTATCTTCATTTAAATCTTTGTTGCAGGAAAGGGAAATTCAGCTAAATTTGGAGTAAGTTAGGTTGTATGACTGGTCATGTTAGAGTCACCTTCTTATGATATTAGGGGCTCTGAGAGAGTCGCTGAAAAGTCTGTGAGGTCTGCTAATTCCATTGCGAGTGAGGAATGTGTTTATTCTTCCAAGGGGCAAAGATCCCCCCCTCAAAGTGATGCTGCCACATTGTGTAACCAGGAACATGGGCTGTTGCTGTTGTAAACAAGTGGCCAGGGGCAGACTTACCAAGCACCTGGGTCTTCTTTTCCCAGAGGTGTTTCTTATGAATGGTTGTGCCCAGTGAAGCAATTTCCTGCCTTGTAAACTTCTGCCCACCAAACCACATCTCCTATCTATCACTGCCTGGCTCTGGATCATAAAACAATTCCCCCAAACCAATCAGAGCCCGATCAGGAGTCCTTGGGTAACAGGGAAATTATCCTCCACCTGCAGACATAATGATACTTTGCAAGCTGGTGGCTTTGCAGTTTCTGAGTGTAAACATCATGTGCCTTGCCTGGTGCCCTACCTCTGTCCATCTGAGATGTGCGGGCTGCAGATTTGATTCTCACCTTCTGGCTCACTCCACTTAAGCACCAGCTGGGTAGGGACCCATGACTTTGACCTGAGGCCCCTGCACTTTGGAGAATACATTTTAACATATCAGACCATGATTTATAGAGTCAAGCCACAAGAAGTTCAGTCAGGGGTCCCAGGCCTGCAGAGCTGTTCGGGGAATCAATGAAGAAACAAGAAAATTTGGGCTGAAACAACTCCAGGAACTCTTTATTTGGACATTCACTTTGAATTTTGTGGGTCCTTCAGCCTGGACAGTCTCCTCCACCCCTTATTTGCCAGGTGAACTGTCACTCACCGTTCATGACACAGTTCGTGTAGATTTCAAGGAATTTTTTTCTGTTTTCCATCCAACCAGGATTTCCTCCATTGCCCTACCACTTGTGATCCTCCTGCCTCAGCCTCCCAAGTCACTGAGATTATAGGCATGTACCACTGTGCCAGGCTAACAAAGTGTCTTTCTTGTTGCCATCCATGTTTTCTAGTAAGGTCATCCTGTGATACACTGCACTTGCTAACTTGTCTGTGTCCCCTGTCAGGCTGGGATCTCCTTCAGGGCATCTTGGAATCCCCAGCTCCCGTCATAGTGCCTGGCTCAACATCAGTGTGCAAAAGGTTTGTTGAATGAATGTGTGAATGAGCACCTAATTCATGTTTCCCCACCATGCCTGGGTAATTTGCATATTGAAAATGTACAGAGGATATGCTGCAGTCAAAGGAATGAAGACCGGGGTTAGGCTGGCAAAGCAAGGTATCCTTCTGTGAATGGTAGGAATATTTGAAGATACGGTATAGACATTGGACTCATGGGTAGGTAGAAGAGTTTTTTTTCTTCTTCAGTACTTGGGGTTGAACCCACGGCCTTGCACATACTTTGCATGTGTTCTACAACTGGTCTGCACCTCTGGCCTATTTGTTCTACTTTTTGTTTTTGACATAAAGTCTCACTAAGTTATGCAGGCTGTCTCTGGCCTTGAACCTGAACCTGTGATCCTCCTGCCTCTGCCTCCTGAGTTGTTGGGATTTCAGGTGTGAGCCACCATGCCTGGTGGTCTTTTCTTTTTCTGAGTGCCAGCTCAGAAGCTGAAATAGATTTGAGAAGATGTTTGTTTTTGTTTTGTTTTGTTTTTTAGTTCTCTCCATCCCTTTAACTTTGATTTTTAAGAATGTGCTAAACAAGCCACAGTTCTAACTTGGCGTAGTGCTTCCTTAGCCATGAAATACCACCCGGAGTGGACATCGTTCTCTTTCTTTTCTCCTCACTCTCATCTGTAAAGTTAACACCAATGATTTGGTCCTTCCTTTGAATGCTACGAGACCCCTGAGAATGGTAGTGAAAGTAGTGGAGGGTGGGGTTTGTATTTAGGTCATATTCCAGACATAAAACTAGCAAATTCTGTAACATATATACATATCTACATTCATTCATTCAAAAAATAGTTCCTGAGTGCCTAGTATGTGCTAGGGGCAAAGCAGTGAGCAAAATGCCAGGTTCCTACTCTCCCAGGACTCCCATTCTAGCTGGGGGAAGACATGCAGGGATGTAGGGGTGGGATCCATCATGCCATTTCATGCTTGTACTCCTTGCAGAACTGGATGCTAATAACTTCCATTTATTGATCACCCTCTTAGGTACCAGTCAAAGGGTTTTATGCACCTGTATCCCACTGAATCCCCAGCCAACCTCATTTTCAGAAAGGTTAAGTAGCCTCCTAATTATCACATGTCTAATTGAGTGGGAGAGCCAGGATTTGAACCTAGATTTGAATGATTCTCTAGCCTGAGATTTTTTTTTTTTTTTTTTTTTTGTGGTTCTGGAGATCAAACCCAGGGTCTTGCACATGTTAGGCAAGTGCTCTACCACTAAGTTACCCTCAGTGCTAGTCTGAGCTCCTAACCCTAACTCTATATAGCAGCAGTAAATATTTACTAGGTGAACAAATGAGTAGATGAATGGTTAACCCTAACTATAGTGGCAGCCTCTTGTTTTGTCTCCACAATACAAATATGAGTAACATGTTTGAGTCTTTCATTTACTTATTGTTTCAAGCAGCCCTAAAGTATGGCTCCTGAAATATTTTATAAAGTTTAAGACCAAGCATCTTTCTTGTTGCCATCATGTTTTCTGGGCAAGACAACTTATTCTATATATAAAAAAAGATGAATTATAATGGAAAAATTGTACAAAAGAAATGATCACCTTAAGTTATTTTTCTGTATTTGAATTTCTGAATTTGCCCACAAAGTCTCTGTATTAAACTATATGATGAACCTCATAGATAGGAAGTCCTAAATCCCTGGAGTGCCTACAGCAGTACCACTGTGGTGTCTGATCCAGTCAGGTCTTGGAAGCTAAGCAGGGTCAGACCTGGTTAGTACTTGGAAGGGAGATCGTCTGGGAACACCAGGTGCTGTAGGTTTGGAAGAAGGACCTGGCAACCCATTCCCAAACAACAATCTGCTATTGAAAACCCTATGAATAGCAGAGAAGCACAGCAATAGTGTTTCATCTGTTGTACATAGGGTCGCTATGGGTTGGACACCTAACAACAACAACAACAAATCCTTGGAACCTATACATGTTACCTGAAAAGGAAAAAGGATGTGATTAAGGAAGATTATATCAAGTAATACAGATGGGCTCTAAATACACTCACAGATATCCTTATAAGGCAGAGGAAGAGAGATTTAACACAGAGACAAACAATGTGACCACAAAGACTGAGATCAGAATGATGTGGCCACAAGTCAATGAATACTGGCATCTACTAGATGCTGGAAGAGGCAAGGATTCTCCTTTGGAGCCTCTGGAGGGAGTGCAACCCTGTTGACATACTTGTTTTGTCCCAGCAATACTGATTTTGGACTTCCTGCCTCCAGAACTGTGAGAGAAGCCAGGCGTGGTAGTATGCATCTCTCATCTGAGGCAAGAGGATCATGAGTTTGAGGCCAGCCTGAGCTACATAGCAAGACCCTGTCACAAAAACAAAACAAAACAAAAAACCAAAAAAGAACTATGAAAGAATTCATTTCTATTGTTTTAAGCTACCAAGTTTTTGGTCATTTGTTACAGCAGCCAGGGGAAAACTAGTTGAGTGTCTTAGAAGAGGAAGCAGCAGGAGAATCAGTCTTTAACCACCAATGTGATTCCAAAATATACAATCTTTTTGGTTGGATGACCAACAAAATCCTATCTTAGAAAGGGTAAAGAGATCCTCATACAAAAATGTATCCATCTCCTTCCCCTCCATCCCCTCTCCTCTTTCTCTGCCTTGTTTCTTCTTTGGAGTGTGTTAACTAACACCCAGCACATTTGTTTATTTAGTACATATTTATTGCTGGCTCCCTTTCAGTTGAATATGTATTACAGGAAGAAGTGACCTTTTAAAAAATTGCTTTCCTTCCCATGTCTAAAAGAGTATGCAGTCCGTAGTAAGCCTCAGTAAATGTTTGTTGAGTAAATGAATGCCATGTCACCAGAGAACTGGCAGATACAATAATGTATGATAAGATAATATCAGACCTCAAAGCATGACATACTACAAGATGCTTCCTAAGGGGCCACATTCAAGAATAATCAAGTTAGGGTTTGTGCTCAGGCCACACTGGTTTTCATTTTCTATGACACTAATTTCTATTTCCTAGTTTAAGATCCAAGGCTTGGAATTTTTAAAAATTTATTTATTTATTTATTTTGTGGTACTGAGGAATTGAACCCAGGGCCTCACTCATACCTTGCAAATGCTCTACCACTGGGCTGCATTCCCAACCCTTTTTATTTTTTATTTTGAGATAGGGTCTTGCTAAATGGTACAAGCTGCCTCTGGCCTCGAACTTGTGATCCACTTGCCTCCACCTCCCGAGTTGCTGGGATTACTGAGGTGTGCCACTGCACCTGGTCACCTTGGATTATTTTTGATGCCTCTTTTTCTCACACTTCACATTTAAGCCACTGGGAAATCCTGGTGATTTCCTAAATCAGATACTCTGCATTTGAAACACGCACATGCACACATACATGCACACACACATATGTACACATGCACACAATCACCTCTACCATGCCTCTTTGGTCTCATGCTTGGATGACAGCAATAACTTCCTGATGGGCTCTTTGCCCTCACTCTTCACAAACTTCTTCCCTTGCCCCAGCTCAGCTATCAGAGTCATCCTTGTAAAAGAAATGTCTATCTTGTCCTTGCTCTTCTTAAAGTTCTCTGATAGTTTCCAGCTCACTCAGAATAAAAGCCAAAGACCTTAGAGCAGCTTGCAGAAGTCCCTACAAATGCCCACAAGGCCCTATTCCATTTGTCATCAAGCCCCTATGTACTCTGCTTACCTCTTGGACTCACCATATTCCCTCCCTCACTCAGCTCTAACTGCTCTGTCTTTCAGTTCCTGCCTCAGGGCCTTTGTACTTGCTGTTCTGTCTGACTGGAATACTCTTCCTTTCTCCAGGTGATCACGTGGCTCATGCAGCAACCTCAGGGGTTTTGGAGGTTACTTTCTCAGTGACCACTTTCTTCTTCCTTGGCCATCCTGTCCAAAATGGCTACCCCATCCCTAGCATCCCCTTTGCCTGCTGCACTTTTTTCATAGATTTTTTTTTCCATTATCTGACATGAGTATGCACACCTACCATATTCATTTATTTACTGTCTATCTCTGACTAAAATGTAAGTTTCATGAAGGTCAGAATTTTTATCTGTTTGGTTCACTAATGCACCCTCAATGCCTGTAACAATGGTGCTTGGCATGTAGCAGGTATCTGTAAATATTTTTTAAATAAGTGAGGGGGAATATTTTTTTGTGTGTGTATGATACTTGACAGTTGAACCCAGGGCCTCATGCATGCTTTGCAAGTGTTCTACCACTGAGTTGCACCCCAGCCCATATTTTATTTTTTATCTTGAGGCAGAGTCTTGTTAAGTTATACAGGATACCTCTGGCCTTAAACCTGTGATCCTTCTGCTTCTGCCTCTCGACTCCCTGGGATTACAAGTGTGAGCCACTGCACCCAACTGGGGTGATTATTTTAGACTAGATATATCAGAAAGCAAAGGTGTACACAAAAAGTCTGATAATGACTCAGGAATCACATGTGCTTTCCTTTCGCTGGTCTTCAAAAAAAATAGTTTTATCTGTTTATCCATTCCCAATTAATTTGGAATAATTTAATATATCCCTTTTTTGAGGATGTCAGGACAATGGGACACAGGAAGGAAATCTTAAGCTTGGGAATATAATAGTATATATCTGGTGAGAAAAAATACATGCAGAAAAAAGCATCTTGCACTTGTGTTGTGTGATCTGCTGGCATAACCCCCCACATGCAGGTTGCAGGAAACCTGCTTTGATGATTCTGCTTTTGACATTGCCCCCTCTGTGTTTGCTTTGCTTGCCCTCCTTAGAAAGTGTTTCTTCTATATACATACAGAAAGAAAAGTTCATCCAGGTGTGCACAGAGTCCTGCACACACCAAGGATTCATTTATAAAATAGTCATGTTATAAATCTCAGCAGACAATCCATTATTTGCTCAGCTGAAATGACCTCTGTACCCAAGAGGTGAAGAGGGGAAGAAACAAGGAGAGAGGGAAAGTGGGAGGGAGACAGGGAGGGAGGCAGGAACCATATAAGCCCTTGGTTCAGCTGAGTGCAATTTCTCGGCCTGTGTGATGTGGTTGGGATGTGTTTGAAGCATGAAGAAATGGATATGTCATACTCCAGGGTACACTCCACTAGGGACAATTGGTTGTTTTCCATAGCAGCTTTACATGGCATTTGTTTGAATTAATTCCTAATTGAAAGGGAGCTTTTTCTTGGGCAGAAATCAGCTCTTACCCCCTCTCGACCCTTACCTTTCCTGGCTTCACAGATTCTTCCCTCATGACCTGTACCCCCTTTGCAGGAACAGGGGCCACTTTTAGTCCCAATCTCCCAAGGCTCTCTGTGGCCCCCCCTCTTCATCATATTTTATTTTCTTCTGTCCCTGAGGAAGATAAGGTCTGCTTCAGCCAACCCTTCCCCTCTTCTTCAGCCTTCCCTTCCTTACTAAGCCGTGGTTTGCTGCTTGGTTTCCATATGCATAGATGTGCACAAAAGCATTTGACCAGTTATTGGCGATTTTCTTTGCCAAGCATCAAACTGGTGATGAGGTCATCTAGAAATGTCAACCAAGCCCAGGGGCCTCCGTGAGAAGACTCTCTGGGTGGAGAGAATGTCACTAACACATGCATTCACCACACATAAGCGGTTAACATGTGTTAACTCTTTTACTCCTCAAATGACCTTAGAAAGTAGGTACTATTATTGCCATTTCAATTTGACACAGGAGGACATTGAGGACTGTGTTGATTCTAATCAAGGTATCCTGGCTCCAAGAAGAATATGTTGGATATCTAATATCTGAGATATCTAAGACCTGCCCCCAACTGTAGGCTAAGAGCTTAGCATACCTGACTGCATTGTACTCTTATCCACTTGAATTCAGCAGGAAACAAGCAGATTATCTGTGCCTTTGGAGGGAAGCCCCCACAACTGTTTGGCATGGAACAGTTTAATATGATTTAAGGTAGGTTTTGGTTTATATTTCATTTCCTATCCATTAATGTTAAAGTGAAGAGTGCCTTCCCCAGGGCTCACCCTAGAACATGACAGAGGGGTCCTGGTAAAAGTGGAATCATCTTTTTGTTAGCCTGGGCTTGGTGTGTAAAAAGACACCCTGGAAAATGTTGGTCCAAAAGGTGTTGGGAGGCTTTGGTTGTAAATGAATCTTCAGAGTGGGTAATTCACACCTGACCCCCCCCACACACACAATGGGGATCCTCCCCCCCCCATTAACATGTAGTAGAGAGAGGCCTCCTTATGGTTTAGAAAGGAGCTGCTAACTTTCCTAGGCACCCTCAGGTGCCAGGATCACCTTTCTACATGTCTTCATTCAAATGGCATTTGGTTAGGAAGAATTCCTAGAGATTATTCCCAACCTACCTACTGTCCCTCCCCTCTATCTCTTGTCAGTTGACTTCTTGGATTAATATGATTTTCTGTGTTATTGCCTGCAGCCGTAGCACTATGGCATCCAATCCTGTCAGATCTCTGAAGCTAAGCAGGGCCAGGCCTGGTTAGTACTTGGATGGGAGACCGCCTGGGAACACCAGATACTGTAGGCTTGGGAGACCGGCCCAGCAAACCGCTCCCAAAAAACAGTCTACCATTGGAAACCCTATGAATAGCAGAGAAACACTGACAAAGTGTTTCCCCTGTTGTACATAGGGTCGCTATGAGTCAGATATTGACTGATGGCACCTAACAACAACAATAACAGGGTTATTACAACAATGCAAGATCTATACTCTGCCAAATGTAGATGCTTGCTGTCCCAAAAACAAAGTGACCCAGCTGTAGGGCTCCAACTGAGGCTGGGGCTTGACATGAATATTACCTTGCCCTTCCTGGAACTAGATATGTCCTTTTAGATCATCTTAACTAGAGCCAGGGGATCTTTCTTTTCTTCACATATAGTGCTTAGCCTTATCCTGGGCCCTTCTCACCCCAAACATGAAGTCCTCCTGACACTTAAGCCCAAATTACATTGTCTGGGGGAGCCAGGAGCCAATCCATCCCTGCTCTGGGCACACAGTAGGTACTCAGCAAAATTTCCCAGCTCACTGAGAATTGACTCTTCCCCTACACTCGGATTTTCCTGGTTAGCATGGTTTTCTCACCTACACTTTCGCTGGGAAATGCTCCGTCAAAAAGTAGTGAAAGCATAGGCCAGTAGACCTTGGTGTACAAAAGAGGCAGCAAAGAATCCTGGTACACAGTCTAGTGTCAGCACTGGATTCTCTGTGGCAAAGACCCTGCTGGTGGAGCCTCCAGCTGTCTGGCTTTTCACCTTTTGGACAATTTGTATTCATTGCCATCCCCACCAGAGAAAGGATCCAGGCAAGTGGTGACATCCACAAGAGCCCATTCTCCTAGTGCCTGGCAGCCCTGTGGAAGGGAGAGCGTGGGAGGAAAGGCTGCAATTGATGCTTAATACGAGGCTTAAAAAGTTAGCCACCACACTTTCCTTCCTTCTGCTTTTTGCCTGTTTCTGTGACCACAAGTCACCCAGAATTGGCTCTATGACTTTGGGAGCCCCTTGGAGCTGCAGGGAAGACAAGGTGTTGGCTCTCACTCTGGACCAATTTGACAGGACCTGGGAGAGTCTGGGGAGGGGATCAACTCTTCCCACCTCAAATGCAAGAAAGCCAACATGAAAACTCTGGGAACATAACAGCTTGAGAAAGCCATCTGCCCCTCCACACCCCAGAGGACACACACTGTGACTCCAGTAGAGTAAGTGGAGATCAGGCCAGGGGTTGTTGGTGGAATCATGGCAGGGGAGGTGTCAGTGGCAGAAATATGAGACTCTTGACAGTGACAAAATAAACTGCTTTAATGGGGTGCTTCCTGAGACGGCTGTCAGCCAGGCAGTGTTCCTGCCCTGGGGTTTCTTGGGTGTGCACTGGCAGGGCCAAGGCCCCAAAGGAAGCTGAGATGACATCACTCTGACTATGTTCTGCCCCTCTAGGCCTCCAGAGGTGTGTGTTAACATCTGGAGATTGGAGCTTGCTGGCAGTCAGTCTAAAGCAAGCCATCCCTGTGTATCCAGGCCTGAAGGAGGGGGCTTCACTGCCCCCTGTGGGTGTTTCTCCATGGAGAAGAGGGTGGGCACAAGTCACTCTGAAATTTTAACTCTGACCTTTACAAAGAAAACTGGTAGACACTTTAGTATTATATACAGGGCAGAGGGCAACGATGGGGGGTGGGGGGAATTGCACTTAATTACAGTGGTTTATAGTTTACACCCATTGGACAAATTTACTTCTTTAAAAGAAATCTTGAGCTCATTTGGGATGGGGCGGGAGGGGTTGGCGTTATTTACAGTATGTTTGGCTCAGTTCAATAGCACACATGTCCTCCTCTCCTCCTTTTAGTAACAGATTCAAGTTTTTGCATCAGTTTGTTCAATGAAGGGTCACAGCATAGATTATTATCGCTTTCTCACTTCCTCTTTCCTGGTTCCATGTTGCCCGCTTCTAGGACAGACAGGAGCACTTGGCATCTTGGGAGAGGCATCGTGACAATACTGCAGAGAAAGGAAGCTGGGCTTCAGGCTGCGCCTCCTGAGAGTGGATTGTCCGCAGTGCCAGCAGGATGGCAGGTAGTCAGGGACCTCTCACGGGTGCTTGTCAGGTCACTGGGCTTTTCCATGACAGCTGCCCAGAGGGTGATGATGGATGATGTGGAAAACAAGGTCTCCGTTGCTGTGCACCAACTAAGTGATATATGAGGATCACCAGGCTTGTAGTGGACACTACAGAGAGAGAGGAGAGAGAGCTCAGCTGTGTGTATGGGGCAGGGACAAAAGCCATTAGTTTGGCTTCTCCAAGAGAGCTGACACCCGAAACAATCAGCAAAGAAGGGAAGATGGAGGGGTGGAGGGTGAGTGGCTGCTCAGCTCTGTTGTATTAGTGCTGAAGCACACTTCTTTTAGAAGACCTCAGAACTGGCTTTCCTGACCACTTCAGAAGAGAAAAGTACACTGCTAGGGACCTTGAAATAGTCATAACTCACCGGCCTTAAGCCTGAAGTTGGGCTCTGCTTGTTGTAATGGCGGTACTTATAGAGAGCTCAGTGTACTTGCAAAGACAGCGAGGTGGGAAGCTTCTGCCTCTTGTGGACATGCGGGTTTCTTCCTAAGACCTCTAAGACCAAAGATGCCCTAGACTACTGCTCCCCAAACTTGAATGGACCTACCAGTAGAGAGATCTTGTTAAAATAATAGATTTTGGTTCAATTCTGATGCTCGAGCCTGAGGTAGGACTGGGAATCTGCATTTCTAAGAAGTTCCCAGGCTGTGTCAATGCTGCTGATCTACCTGGAGCAGCAAGGCCATAAAGGCACATGAGCCAAGGATCCCTCACTCAAACTTTCCATCAGGGAAGGAGCTTTGGAAATTGCCAAGTGCTTTCTCAAGGTTTGTTACTATTAGGACAAGAAACTCGGAGGGCTAGGAGAAGGATCCAAGGGCTGATGGCCTCTGATGGCATACTTCCTGGTGGGCTGGGACTGGAGTCTCCAAAATAGCTAAAGCAAGCAACCCTCAGAGAAGGGCCAGACCACCCATGCAGGGCAGCCTCCCCTTCCAGAGCCCTGGGCCTCACTCATTCCACTGTTCTCCCTTTTACTTCCAAAGAGTTGCTTTTTGTTTCTCTCTGTTTCATCCTTCCCTTTCACTGTTGTTGACATGTAAGGTTCTGCCTTTTGACTTAGTGGCTAAGTCTCTCAAGAATCCCCTCAAACACACATATACACCTACCACTCCTACCTCAGACCTTTTATTCTATTATTATCTCATTAAGCAGTGCTTGCAACTATGACCTCAGATGAGGTGACCACTATGTCTATTTTATAGATTAGGAAAATAAGGCTCAAAAGGAGGTTTCAGAACTGCAAGTGTGTGGAGCCAGAGAGTCGAAGCAGTTCTGGGTGAGCTCTGAGCATGTGTTCTCTCTGTTATAGTTTGGGGTTAAGGGCCTTCTACTTAGCCTTTCACTCTTGGTTAAGTTACTCTGTGTGCCTTGGTTTCTTCTTCTATAAAATGGCAGCCATGGTGGGTTTGGATGGGTGGACACAAATGCAGTACTCTGAATGGTGCTTGGCATGGTCATTATTAACACTGCCCTGCACAGGGCTCCTTTCTCTGTCCATGTTGCTCTTGAGGGCTCTTAAGCATAGGCCTGAGCTATGCATTCATGTGAGGAGACAGATTTCTGACCCTCCTACATTCTTGAGGCCTTGGTCAGGGTCCTTTGATACCCTTTGCCTCCTCTTCTTCCCTCCGCCCACCCCCACTCTTGGGTCTCTTTACTTCCCACTATCAATCCTTTTCCAATTTTCAGATTTCAGGTGGAAGAGAAAGAAAATGGCTTGTGACCTTGCGGGTTTCAATAGAAGAGCAAACAAGAAGGGCAGATAAGCAGACGCCAGCAAGATTCTATGACCTGTCATTAGGGATGGGCTCCCAGCTATCAAATGTTTGCTCACATAATAAAATGGTGGCAGAGCCCTAAATGTTGTCAAAGGAACTAGAGTTATTTGCCCCCTTCAGAGTCTAAACACAAACATCTGATAAGGGGTGCACTGTGGTCCCCTGGAACTGGAAGCCCAGCATACCCTGCCCCACAGGATAGCTGAGTGACTCTCCATGTGAAAGATGTAGTAGCTGTGGCCCTCATCCTGAAAGGACTTATTATATAATGATGAAAGCAAAAGTATGTTGGGATTTTACTGTGTGCAGGCATCATGCTCAAGGATGTGCACACATCATTACATTACTTCTTCCAGCAATTCCTTTGAGGTAGGTGGTTGTCATTTATTCATTTAACACATTGTTGGGATCTTGATATACGCTTGTACTTTTTAGGCCTAGGGTATGCAGCTGTGAACGTGACCTGTCCACAATCTCATAGAGTTTATGTTCCAGTCAGAGTTTTGAACAATAAACTGGTAAACAAATACACACATATACCTATAGAATCAACTTTTAGGGAGATGCATACTTTGTAGAAAAATAAGCATGTTAAGAGGTTAGGGTGACTTTAGGGAGGTGCTGACATTTGAGGTGGATGAAATGAAGGGCAAGCATGTAAAGACTCACATGAAAGAGTTTTCCAGGCAGAAGAGGACAATCACAAAGTCCTTAAGTGGTATCACTCCAGGCCTGGTACAGCTGAAGCCAAGTGAGCAAGGGAGGTGTGTGTGGGAAGAGCAGCAGTAGCCCTGACCACACAGGGATTTATAAATCTGTTTTAGTCTGGTTGCAATAGAAAGTTATTGGGGAATTTTCACAGGGGAGGGACATGCTTGATTTCTCTTTTTCAGAGATCACTTTGGCTGCTGGGTAGCAAACAGATCACAGTGATACAAGGGTGGAAGTGTGAGTCAGAGGCCACTAAAGGAGACCAGCTAGAAACCAGAGGGGCCTGAGCTAGGATGAAGGGGGTACCAATGGGAATGATAAGAAGTGGTCAGACTTGGGATGCCTTCTAAAGGATTCCTAGAAGAACATATTGATGGACCAGATATGGAGTGTGCAGAGAAGAATTAAGAGTACTCTTAGGTATATCAGTGAACAAATAGTACCATTTTTGGAAATAGAGAAGCCCAGGGAGGAAATAATTTGGATAGGGAGAAGTGGAGGCAAGATGAAGAGTTCTTATTTTAGGTATGTTCAATTTGAGAGGCATATCAGATTTATTAGGATGTTCTTGTCAAAGATGCACTGCATTTGTCAACAAGCCCCCAGGGGGCAGGGCTGTCCTAGAGACAGAATTATAGGAGACTTTGGTGTGTGCCATGGGATTGGAGGAGAACACTCAGGGGTGGGCACAGCTGAGAACAGGCCAAAGAGTGAGCCCTGGGCCCTCCAATACTCTACTGTTGGGAAGATGATTGCCAGCTAGAGATGAGAAGGAGTGGCCAGTGATACAGGAGAACCAGAATGATGATGTCTTAAAATCCAAGAGAGAAAAGGAGCAACTGGTTGTGTCAAAGATATTTGGAAAGTAATCTCGGGACTTAGCAACATGGAGGTGCTGGTGAACTGGACAGAATGGAGTGTGAGGACCAGTCTGCTCTGGTCTCGAAGGAATTGAGGGTGAGGAATGGGGGATGGTGAGTATAGACAGCTCACATCTATTAGTATTAACTTATGTGAGATTAACTGTAGCTCTGTTAATCGAATGCAATAATTATAATTCTAAATTTTACCGATGAGGGAAGTACAGCCTAGAGAGATTAAGTTACCTTCCCAGGGTCTCACAACAACAAAGCTAGTGCCCTCAACTACTATATGAGATCATCTCCTATCTTCTGGGTGGAGTAATTGGGAAATAAATGTGCTTTGCCATTGGAAAACTTCTTCCCAAGCTCTGGAGACACTTAGGGTTGCCAGTAGGGGAGCCAAGTGTGACCGAGCTTCTGCAAAACTGGATGTCCCTTGGGCCAAGCACAGAGTGACATGTTTTACAAGTTTTCCCGCAGTTAATCCTTGTAACGATCCCATGAAAGTGGTGCTGTGATCCCAGCAACTCAAGAGGCTGAGGCAAGAGGATTGCAAGTCTGAGGCCAGAGGCAGCCTGCACAATTTAGCGAGACCTTGTTTCAAGATAAAATATAAAAAGGGGGATGGGAGTGCAGCTCAGTGGTAGGGTGCTTGTAAAGTATGCACAAGGCCCTGGGTTTAGCACCTAAGTACTGAAAAAAGAAGGAACGGAGGAAGGAAAGAAGGAAGGAAGGAATGAAGGAAGGAGGGAGGGAGGGAGGAAGGAAAAAATAAAGTCCCAATCTGGAGTTCCTGATAAGTGATCTCTATGACCCCCTGAGGCTAGTCTGTCTTAACAACAGGAAGTACTGGGATTGGACAGACACAAATTCACATCCTGCCTTTATCCTTATACTTGCATAGCCTTGGGTCATTATTATGGGTGTTTGACAGTGGATATTGAAAGGTGAGTGTTTAATGGATTTGGAATGAGATGGCCAAAATCTGAAGTTCAGCTCTGGAATTTACCATTCATATGAACTTGTCCAGATCCTTCCCCATCCTAGAACCTCAGTTTTCTGCTCCATAAATCAGTCATAAAAATATCTACCTTGCAGGATGAGTGGGAGGGTTAGCAAGACAATGTAAGATAGAAACGCACCTAGAATATGGCTTGGAAAATTAGAAGTACTCAAGAAATGCCAGTTCTGAATCTGTTCTTCCATCTCTCTGTCCATCCATACATCCATCCGTCCATCCATCCATATTTACTGAACATCTACCAGATCCCAGGCATTTGGAAACACAAAGGGCATGGGTCCTTTGGGTGGCTCCTAAACTACTTGCTGTTCTCCTGGGAGGTGAGAGAGAGGGTACCTGTGTCATCGAGAGAATGGGAAACAGAGATTTGGAGGCCAGGCCCAAGAGGGGGATACACTTGAAACATGGTCTTAATCTTGAGAAATGTTACTTTCAGGACCTCCTTTGGCCACAGGCAGACCAAGCACTGAGTTAAATACTGAAGGAGAAGGTGGTAGGGGAGACAGTGGTGTCATAAAGGATCACAGACAGACAAAAGAAGGAATAGGGAAGGAGCTCCCATTCTGAGGACTTCACTATGACCCAGGCATGCCATTAGGTGCTTTGAATATTTTGTGAGATGGGGTAGGATTTTCCCCATTTATAGATGATGAAAATGAGTCTCACAGTGAGAATGAACTGCCCATGGTCACATCACAGAGGGTGATGGAGTTGGGATTAGCTCAGGTCTCTCGGCTTTTCCTACCTCTGTATAACGCCTCTACCAGCATTGGCCAGGATGTGTCCCTGTAACCCGGGCACAGTGCACACTAATTGCCCTGTTCAATCCACACATCTGTACATGAAATATTCTGAGAAGCCCTGCCTAACAGTGTTTAACTTTATTTAATATCTCAGTTCCCCTAAACATATTTGATCAAGGAATTCTTCTTTCCCTTTATCCCATATGGCTCTGATATCCAGCAATGATTTTGAAAACCCCTCTGGAAAACAGTATTTTAAAACAAAGAAAGAAGAGTTGCCACCAGGTGTCTTTGGGAATGCACTTGTGACTCTTGCCTTAGGAACGGAGTGTGCACAAATTATGTTCACTTTAGATACCTTTTGCTGTCAGGAGGTGGCACCTTTAGCCTCATTTTACTTCACTTTGCCTCTGGTTTGCAAGAAGAATTTTTTTTTTTTTTTTTGGTGGTACTGATGGGTTGAACCCAGGGAGTCACATATGCTTTTGTAAGGACTCTACCACTGAGCTGCATCCCCAGCCCCATTTTTACTTTTATTTTGAGACAGAGTCTTGCTAAGTTATACAGGCTGCCTCTGGCCTCCAATTTGCAATCCTCCTGTCTCACTTCCTGAGTCACTGGGATTATAGGCGTGTGCCATCGCTGGCGGCTTTTTCTTTTTTGCTTGCTTGTTTCATGTTTTTGTTTTGAGACAGTATCTCATAGCCCAGGCTGGCTCAGAACTCTCATTACAGCCATGTAGCCCAAAGCTGTCCTCAAACTCATGATCCTCCTGCCTCAGCCTCTAGCAGAAAGTTTTCTGATTGGCACTTGGCAGATGGGCTTAATTTTTACTTCAGTTCCTGATCACTAAAGTTGAAAACAGCAGTAGCAAATACCAAGGAATTTAAAGATGGGTATTTGAAGGCAAGTGTTGTTTAAGTGGAAAGAGTTCAGGATTTGGAGTCAAAGACCAAAGTCTGGAGGTCGAAGTCTAGAACTTATCATCTTTGTCATCTTGGGCAGGTCACTTTTTATCTCTGAGCTTCAATTAATTTCTTTGTCCTTAGAAGATTGTAATACAATGATGAGATAATGTGCATGAGAACTATAGAGTACTACATGAGCATTTTTAAAATTAAGTGTACTCATCCTCTTCATCATTGCAGAAATGAGTCTCAGGTCAGACTCCTGATATATCTAAATGGCATGGAAGCAACTTCTCAGTAGACATAGGAAGCTGTTCACGAAGCTTCAAGGTCGTCAGGCCACTCTGTCCAGTTTGAGGGAGAAGCCACTTGGGGGCTGGTGGCAGTGTCTCAGGGAGCATCTTAAAGTATTTTGATTAAGATACCATTTCCTGAATTCAGTGGACTCATTTCAACAAGAAAGCATCAAAGTCAACTTGGGAAAGACAGGAATAATTAATCAAGGCCTTGTCTAGGGCTGCCCAAGCAGCAGATGGACTGATAAACCTTTCAAAGAGGAAGGTATTCCCAAGGAGGGCTGTTGCGCCTGGCTGCCCCCCTGATTGAGATTTGTGAGCACAGATAAATGTTTTCCCTGCTCGCTACAAAGAGTGGGAAATCGCACGGGAGTTGGGAGTGGAAGGGCAGGGCAACAGGGGTTGTCCTTTAATCTTCTACAGGGTGAGAGCAGAGCAGCAAAATAGATCCCACACACATCTCCCTCCACCCCCAACTCCAGAGCCCAGCTGCCCAGCTAGTGTGTGTGTTTTAGCATCCAAGACATGGCAGGCACTTCATCTATGTGACCTCACTGAGTCCTCAGAATGAGTAGATGTGACACAGCTATCATTTTAAAGATGAAGAAAGGAAGGCTCAGGAAGGTCAAGGTCAAGAACCAGGACTACAGCCCACTCGCACCACTATACTCTAGGGAGGGAAGAAGATGGAGCAAAGGGAAGAATTGAGACTCGTGAGTCCAAGAAGGAATCTTCTCAGAAGCACTTAACAGCGGATGAGGTGTGATTCGCAGGACTCAGATGGGAAAAAAATAATCTTGTCAAGATCAAATCCTACTGAGTGCCTCTGACATGAAATTCAAAGTTGTTGCCTCCTTATCTAGTAATCAATAAAGGCCAAACAGTTCCCACACTGCACAGAGCCCAGTCACTAAAAGGTCTTATTGTGTTACTTTGGAAGTAACACCTGTGTTCAGATCTAGTCCTATTTTCTAACTTCTGGTGTACCATTGCAGGCCAGCTGTCTGAGCTGCTGTGATGAGTCTTCCTGTCTGTTGCTTGTTTTTACTTGTCCATCACCTCTTTGAGGAGGTGGAAATGACTCATCAACTGAGCTGGTGACTACGCCTCTGAATTCCCCACTTTTAGTGCACCAGAAAGTTGATTCTATGTTTTTGATAAAACAAGTGAGTGAAGACCCCTGAAAAGGTCATGCTGTCTACCGAAGAGTCCCGCATGGGTTGGCAGAAGTGGGTCATTCCTTGGAGCTTATACCATCTAGGTCTGGCATGGGTCCTAGACTGGGAGAATTAGCCCCAGGGCATCTGACTCACCACTCTTTCTCTACTGACCACCTTCACAAGGCATGCAAGTCAACAGACCATCTGACCTCCTGAGCCCATTCTGGAAATACCCTTCCTATGGATCATCAATCATCCCATTGGGAAACGCTCCATCCCAGTGTGTAACAGCTCTGCATGATCTAGTCTCCAGCGAACCATCAAACTCCAGTCCACATTTAATGTCGTTGTTGAGGAATCTGGGGACCAACAAACTCTTTTTGCCTATGGCCCATCTTTGTCCTGTGACCTGAGATTCTTTTAGCATATAACTGAAGAAGCCTTGGGAAGGGAGCCTTGAAGGACAGAACTAGGGTACAGGCCACACTCACCACACCTTCAGCATGTCAATAGCCTTAGTCATGCCACCTCCAACCCTCCCCATCCTTCTGACATTACCTGTTTACTGGAAGACATGTTGGTGAGTGTACTGATGCTGCTGGTATCTGTGACCACCATCGCAGATGGAAAACGGGAGGTGTGGGAATACTGGGGGGGTTCCTGCTTGTGTGTGTACACTGGAGAGACAGAAGGAAGAACAAACTCAAGATGCTTACACAGGTACATTCACAGAGACAATGCCTCCATCCCATCCCATAGCTACCTGGGCAGGTAAGAGAGGGTGGTGGTTATGTTTGAGAAGGTGGTGCCAAATGGAGAAATCCTAGCTCCTAAATAAAGTTACTTAATCTCAGTTTCCTCATCTATAAAATGGAGATGATATCAGTTGTAAGGTTAGGAGGAATCATGTTTAAACTACTTTATACCAAGTACATAAAGGCTCAATGAGATCAAGGTCAGTGAGTAGCTAAGTTAGCTGCCAGTGGCTACATAGCTGGTAAGCACTGCCAGTGACAATTATGTAGTGATACTTGGGAACGCTTCTGTTCTTCCAACTTTCAATAAAAGATTTAGGCACCTAGGCATCAGCAATTGACCTTTGGTATATGTGTGCATCTGAGATTTAAGTAAAAAGAAATGTTCTAAGTAGCTGTCCAGCATGTGGGCGTAGCACTGTGGCTTCTGATCCTGTCGTATCTCGGAAGCTAAGCAGGGTCGGGCCTGCTTTGTACTTGGATGGGAGACCACCTGCGAACACCAGGTGCTGTAGGCTAGGGAGAATGACCTGGCAGCCCACTCCCCAAAAAATCAATCTGTCATTGAAAACCATATGAATACCAGAGAAGCACTGACAATAGTGGTTCACCTGTTGTACATAGGGTCACTATGAGTTGGACGCCAACTCTATGACACTTAACAACAACAACAAGTAGCTGTCCAACATGAAATATCTGGCCAAGCACATGCTTACTGTTTCTTCCATGACTCAAACATTAGAATTCCTACCAGAGTTGTAAGCTATTGAACACTATAATTAGACACATGCATAATCAATTGAATAATCCTGGGTTATTCCAGTTTATGCTAAAGTGATATCATAGCCTTATAACATCATACAAATCTGAAAGATATATAAAAGGAGACTGGATTCAAATAAAATATCCAAGAACATGTGCCTTGGTTTTAAGTTTTTCCAGTACTTAGCTACATCTGAAACCTTTTGATTCATGTTAGTTATACATAAGAATCATGTAAGTTCCTGGTCACATACCAACTAATGAAAGTATATGGGTGCTTGGCCATGATGGAGGCACCAGCTTGTTCTCAGAACATGGACCCTGCCAAGGAGTCCTCCAATAGGGAGTAGGGGTGAAGGTCACTGGTTGCTGCCTCAGTTTCCCTTCTTGTGCAGGGAGGCTGGTTATTAATGGTCTAGGGCCTCATGCACTCTCTTTATGGATATCCAGGTCTGTGGGGCCTCACCAACCCATAGGTCACAGTGACTACTATCTGACTGCCCCAGCTGCCCAGGTAAGGAAGTAGAGGCAAATGAGGAAAGGATTGCTTCTGGGAAGAGGAGAAGTGAACACATGTAGTCTGAGACTCTTAGGTAGAATTTTAAAAGCCGTGAATATGCTATTGGAATGTGAGATGATGCTCAGAAACCAGCTCGGCAGGCCTGAGTGGGGGTAGAGCTCGAAGGGCAGAAGGCTGAACCTGGCTGTTCTCCTTCAGACTTTGTCCAAGGCATCCAGGGTAGAAATTCAAATCCCCTATAGTGTCCTTGCTTCCTAGGAGTTCCTTAATAAACAAATACTTGCCTTTCTATTACTCTTTATGCTTAACCAATGCAGCTTACTCCTATTTTTATTTCATTTTCATTATAACCCTATAAGCATATGCTATTCTCATTTTATGCACAAAGAAACTGAGGCTCAGAGTAGCTAAGCAAGCTGCCAGTGGCTATGTACCTGGCAGAGCTAGGATTTAAGTCTATGTGCTGATCTAAGACAAGTCTGAGCTGGACTCTTCCCTAATGCTCTTTGGAGCAGAGAAGCCACCTACCCTTTCCTCCATACTTAAAGGTCAGGGGTCATAACTAGACCTTGCCAGAAGAACAGACACCTGAGGCTTAATAGGGAAAGCAGAGATAGGTAGACTTGTTGTTAGGTGCCATTGATTTGGTGTCGGATTCATAGCGACCCTATGTACAACAGGTGAAACATTATTGTCAGTGCTTCTTTGCTATTTTGTAGGGTTTTCACTGGCTGATTGTTTTTTGGGAGTGGGTTACTAGGTCCTTCTCCCTAGCCTACAGCACCTGGTGTTCCCAGGCGGTCTCCCATCCAAGTATTAACCAGGCCCGACCCTGCTTAGCTTCCGAGATCTGACAGGATTGGACACCACAGTGGTAGGGCTGCAGGCATAGGTGGATTTAGAGGTATAGAAACTGGATGCCAGGGACCCTCTGAGCAAGGGGCAGAAACTCTGATACTCCTCCCACTTGGTGGGCAAGTTGTATTGTCCACCTCGGCTCATGTTTTTTGATTAGAGATGTCTGCGGTATATAAAGTCCAGCTTAGACTACTTTTGTTATTTAGTTTTTGTGGTTTTGTTTTGTTTTGTTTTCAGTAGTGAGGGCCCGAGCCCAGGGTCTCATGCATGTTTTGCAAGTGCTCTACCACTGAGCTGCATGCCCAGCCCATTTCTTACTTATTTTAAGACAGGGTTTCACTAAGTTATGCAGGCTGACTTTGGCCTTGAACTTGCAATCCTCCTGCCTCCACCTCCTTCACTGGCATTACAGGTATGCGCGACCTTGTCCAGCTAGACTAGTCTTAAGTCAGATGCACAGATTTAAATCTTGGCTCTGACAGTAACCTGCTATGTAGCCACTGGCAGCTTGCATAGCTACTCTACATGGGGACTCTAGAAGATTCTTCTCTATCAAGGAGGCAGACAGAATACAAATTGTATGCCAACTCTGATCATTCAATAACGATTGCTTAGAATGTTGGGGGGAAAAGTCTAAGTGGAGGCTCAGGAGGAAAAGCGCTGTGTTGATTGGTGAGATCTTCTCCATGGGTGTTGGGATGGGGAATTGTGTTATGCAACCCACATGCTCTCCATCACCAACTTCCCTTTACATGTAGGCCTACACCGTCCTCAGCAAACATTCCCCTGCAAATCCCAGGGACAGGGAAAAGGACTAGAAAAGAAAGAGCCACACATAAGTGTTGTGCTTGAGTAACTGTCTTGGTTGATTACAGGTGCGGAAAAGTGACCAAACCAATAACCCTCCAAGAAAGTTCCAACTACGCTGTGCCCAAGTCCTTACTGTGGGAGTTCTGTAGCTGGGTCACAGCAGCCATGAAGGGCTGCTGGGCCATGTGGCTGCCTGGACTCTGCTGCATGAGGGGCTGCTGGTGAGGGCTGTGCAGCTGCTGGGAGAACTGGACAGGCTGCAGGGCTGCCAGGCTGCCAGCCACACTGTTGATGACTGGGACGCTCTGTGCTTGGGAGGTGTTGAGGCCTGTGGAAGAGAGAGAGAAAGGTCAGAGATGGGGTCAGTGAAGAGCAGAGGTGAATGGATGGCAGCATCATCGATGGAGCCTGTGCTCACTGTGCCCGTCACCAGCCTAAGCCTGTTATGGAAGAGATCACACAGGAAGTGGCTTGACAGACGTGGAAACAGACTTGGAGAGATTAATTTACTTCCTCCAATTGTACAGTGAGTTGTGTGATGGAAGCAGGCTTTAAACCGATCTGACGGAAGACTGAGAGTCTTCAAAGTCACTCTAGACTTCTCAAGGGCGGGTTCCTTGAGATCACCAGGTCCCTTGAGATCACTAGGACCCTGGGGAAGCTCTACTTGCCTACTCTATCCACACTGGGACTGGTGCTCTTGGGTAGAGTTAAGGGTGTCCACTCTACAGTAGGAATTGTAACTCAGATCTGTCTTTCCAATAGAGGGCAGCAGTAGGCAGGCACTCACCTTTTGTTTCAAAACAAAACACCCTGCCTGGTCCTGGGAGTATGAGGCCTGAAGACACAAATTCATTTAGTAGACCATGCAGAGACCCTGAGAGAGGTCAGGTGCTGACTCTAGCAGCAGACTCTTGACTGTAGCAGAAAGGGGAAGAAAATACAGGAACTCAGCCATCTATGAAGTGGGAATATGCTATCTGGCTGCACAGGGCTTGTGGCATCAAAAGGACCAGGATTGAGAAGGGAGAAGCAGTAAGATAAAGCCAGCCTTTCACAGTGACAGTGGGTCTGTCCATCTTTCTGCTCTCGGGGCCTGAGGGCCTGGGAGGTTTGGTACTATGTCTACATCCTGAGCCCTCTTTAGAATCTGGGCCAGTCCTGCAAGGATTGGGCTCTCTGATGCCCATGCTCTTGCTGCTTCCAGATGAGACTCTGAGGGAAACCAACTGAGACAGAATCAGAGTGAGCACAAAAGAATCAGGAGAGAAGACACCCCAACCTTTTTCCTGGAACAGTCAACGTTCCTTTGTTCTTGTTTTCTGGGAAGTCAGGGGAAGAATGGGATGGAGAAGGAAATCCAGGAAAAGGTCTATTATAGGGAGATGAAGAAGGGACACGTAGAGAGCCTTTCCTGAAAGGGAGAGGACTTCGTCAGCAAGATTGTGGGAAGTCCTTAATGGAGATAGCACAAAGTCCTTAACGATTGCCTACTCAGAACTTCAGCTGATACCGTTATCAGAAACCTAAAAGGCAAGACCCCTGAGCAGAAAGGAAGGGGGAATAACCCTCTTCCTAGCTGTCCTGGGTGGGGCTGGGGAGTGGGACCTCTAATCACCCTCAGAATAGCACCACCTCCAGTTCCCCAAGGGGGTCAGCATCTCTCCAAGCCTGTATCTCATCTGATATCCTGATATCCTATTTCACCTTCCCGCCTCAGTCTCCTAGGAGGTTCCATGGATTTGCTGATTTTCTAGGAGCCTGTGCCCCACACCATTTGGGAAATCTCTGCTCAGAAAGGCAGAGGGCATAGTTCTGAAATGTGCCTGGGCTTCAGAGCTATCTAGGGGAACTCTTTAACAACTACGCATTTCTGGGCCCCACTCAACACTTAATACGTCAGAACCTTCAGAGGTGGGGCCTTTTTGTTGTTAGGCGTCATTGAGTAAAGTTCAACTCATAGTGACCCTCATAGGATTTTTGATTTCTGACTGTTTTTGGGAGTGGACTACCACAGACTTCTCCCATTTTTGTGGTGCTGGGAATGGAACCCGGGTCCTTAGACAGTGTGGGATAGCACTCTACCAACTGAGATAAACTCTAGCCCAGAGGTGGGGCCTAGGAGTCTTATTTTCAACAGTTTAAGATCCTGATGTGCCTTAGTCTCAGGACTAAGAGCCTCTGATGTCACTCTGGCTCCTTTAGTATGTGTCTCTTGGCCTTTTGGTCTGTTTTCTGGGCATGGGATTCTTGCTTTTGAAGCACTTACTGGAAGTGGTCCAGTAAGTGCATAGAAAGGGAGGACTTGGTACTGATAAGTCATTTGTCCTGAGCCCTTCAGTCCTGAGGCAGGGTCCCCTGTACTCAACAGCATGTATTGGCTAAAGGAGAGGGTTGCCCACAACCCACTCTTTACTCTGACACTCCCTAAGGGGAACCACTGTCTCAACACTGTTTCCTAGTGATCCTCCCCTTCATGCATTCCAGTGCTTTCCACCTGCCTTGGGAGATCACTGTGAGGAGGTAGAGGCATATGGGTGCAGGAGATTAGGGAGAACAACATTGGAAAATACGGCATGGCCCTAGGGAAATCTTTAGTTCAGGTAGTACCTATAATTTTATATATATATATATATATATATATATATATATATATTCCGTCAAAGCTGGGTATGGGAAGAAAGAAGGCAAGTGGGACAGTTTGTGTATCATTTTGATTGTAGAAATAAGGAAGTGGGTATATTACCCTTGGCCCTTCTTATTAAATCTTCTAGAAGGCAAGCCAGCTGGTTTCAGGTATCCTATCTCATTCTCAATTCAAACCCTGGTATTAATTTGGTCACCATGGTCCATATACCAGAAGGTACAGTGGAAAGGCAGAGAAATTAAAGTAATTTTTTATTTTGTGAGTCTTCCCTTCTGCAAAGATAAATGCAGAACATGTTGATTTCCTAGCAGGTAAGGATGGATAAGATCCACACAAAGTCATTCAATAAATATGTGTGCCTCTAATGGCCTCAGCCCTGTCCTGCCATGAAAAGACATAAATCGTTCTCTTCAGAAGAGATCCAAGTTCTTCCCCTAGCTAGAGCTGACACAGAGAGACAAGGGAAGACAAGAAAAATGCAGAAACAAAACAAAGAGGTGGCCAACATGGGCCTTAGACACAAGAGAGGGCAAGGGGACAGTGGGACAATATAATGTTGAAAAAAAAAAAAAGATGACCACTGTGCCACCCTTAGATGTCCTCTATGTCATTTTAGGAATATTTCCAAGGGTCAGAATGATGGTTTTAAAAAACAATGAATTGGCCTAAGCTGTAATGGTGAAGCTGAAAATATACTGACTACCTATCAACATTAGAATTCTCAGAGAGATGTCCACAACACAGTCTGCTTCAGCCTTCCCATAGCCTGAAATGGCTCATCTGTGACAGACAACCATGGCTGCAGAATAGGTGCCTCCTGGACCTGGAGAGACCTGATCTGTCTTCCTTTCTTCAGGTGTGTGTTAAGAAACCTATTTCTCCTTAAAGGTTTTTGAAGCTCATAGATACTGTGACAGTTTCTCTCATGTCCCTTCATCTGTATTTTCACCACTAGCCAAGGAGGTTTTGTCTACAACATAAAATTCCCTGTTAGGAAGGAAGCCCATCATGTGTTGCTCTATCTTCCCCAACACAAAGAACCTCCTAGAAAATCACCACATACTTAGTGATAGGGATGAACACAAAAGTATAAGCTGCATAGTATTCACACTCATCCTTTACAGATTTAACATATCTCTGTTTAACATATCTCTGGATGACTTCAGCAAATCATTTTATAGATGAGGAAATTGAACCCCATGATGGTTCAGTGATTTGATCCATGGTGCACAGGATGCATATTCACTCCAAAATTTTCTCGTTTCATGCTAAATAATTGAAATTATTATTGAGAAGAGAGAAAAATAATTGAATAAGTTAAGTCAAATCTACAGGTACAAAAGGGATCACCTATGGCTTTTCTGTTCCTTTTTCTTTTTTTTTAAATCGTGTTGACTTGCTTCCCATTCTTTCTGCCCTAAGTTTTCTGACTAAGAACAGAACTTACTTTGTGCAATGGCCATGACTCCAGAGAGGGGGGTCATGATGAGGTTTTGAGATTGTTGAGGATTATGGTGGGAGAGGCTGTGGATGTTTGTCAGGGTGCTGACAGGGGGCAAACCTCCTCCTGAGACTGATATCTGTAGGAGAAGAAAAATAAGAGCAGCATGAGTGGGATTGGAACCACAAAGGGCGGTTCCAGAATGGCATGACTTAGCAATTCCTTACAGAGTCATTCATTCACTTAACAATAATTACTAAGCACCTACTGTGGGATAGGCACTGTTCCACCTGCTGAGGACAGAAGCGTAAGAAAAATAGACAATACTCCCTGCCCTCACAGAGCTTATCGTTGTTGATTATCTTTGAGTCTCCAGCCCACCTCAGAAATGCTCCTGCTCCTGCGTGTTACATGATTATCACTTGCTCGCTATTCCTCTGTTCTGCTTTCTGCCTTCTATATTATTGGTGCTCGAGACACACGACTGCTAAAAATAATAACCAAAGAAATGCCCTGGGATTTCCCAGGGAGAATAGATTAGGGACTCGACGGCACCTAACAACAAGTATTGAGAGAGATAAAACATGGGTTTTCTCTCCTTTTTCCAAACCTTCACTATACATTGCAATTTTTTCCCTTTCCTTTCCTTCTCCTTCACTTCCCTTTCACTCCCTTCCTTCTTCCCTCCCTCTCTTCTTTCTTTCCTTCCTTCCCTTCTCCCTCTCTCCCTTCCCTCCCTCCCTCCATTCTTTCTTTCCATCAAGGAGCCGATGCTATAATGACAAAGCTACTAAACAGGCCCCCATTCTGTTTCATCATCATATTTTAATGACACATTAGTAAGAGAAAGCTACTGATTCTTGTGTATTTACTTTGCACATGACTACTTAATTTATACTTATTAATATCTTTCCTAGGTCTTTTATTTTTCATCTTCTCAAGTATATAACTCCCTCATAAGCATAAAATGCTAACAAGGTCTCTTCCTTGCTAGAATGAATATGCTCACGTATTCATTGAGCAGAACATTCTGAATAGTATTAAAAAATAATCATTGTAACAGGGGCAGTTGTTTTGGTTCTGATGTTATCGGAAATATTTCTAATGTTTTTCCATTAATTATAATGATAAAGGATCTACCAGTTTTATATACATACATACCTCTTTCTTGTAAAAGTAGTTTACTATTTATAGTTTCAAAGTAATTTCTAGAATTATTATTAAAAAGGACTATCTCTACTTGTTCTAAACCAACCCAGATACAGTTGTGAGCAGGAGGAACCCTGGGAAGTACTGTGTGGTTAGGATGTATTGGTCAACACCTCTTCTTCCACCTTTCACTACTCACAGCTCTTCAGAGTACAGGTCTCACACCAGTACTTAGGTACAACACCATCTCCCTCCCTGCCCTTCTGGTCAACTCCATAGTTTCCAAGGTTAATTTGAAAAAATAAAGAAAGAAAAAATGCCAAACAGGTTTGTTTGTGTTTTTAAAATGAGCATCAAGAAATGAGTTAGAGGTCACATGACCAAGAAGGAATTCTGACCACATCAAACAAGAGAGAACCAGCCTGTTTGCTGGACTTGTTTTTCAAAATGTCGAGTCATTTTAAAAAAAGAAAAGAAAAGAAAATCAGTGACCTGCCCTCGGACTGAATCTCTTGAGTAATACTGTCCTTTGGGGAAAGTCAATGAAGTACTCAGTCATCTCTCTGCCATTTCAATTAGTTTTATTTTATTTTATTTGTTGTTTTGGTTTTTTTTGAGACAGATCTTGCTATGTAGCGCTAGCTAGTCTTGAATTTGTGTCTATCCTCCTGCCCCAGTTTCCCATGTGCTGGGATTACAGTTGTATGCCACCACACCCAGCTCAATGTCAGGTTTTGATGGTGCAATAGAAATATGGATGTTAATGATAAAAACAACTTAAGTGTGGATGGCTTTACAGTTTGTAAATTGCTTTCATTGATGGTCTTTAATCAATAATGACACAGTAGGACAGGTATTATCATTATTGTCCCTATATTATAGCTTAAGAGACTGATATTCAGGAGAGTTGAGACTAGCTGTACATCACTAGTAAGTTAGGAAACCCAAATTCAAATCAAACTTTGCTGGAGTTTAAGTCCCACTCACTTACTATGCTTGGGTAACCTTGGTCAAGTTACTTTCCACTCTATAAAGCAACCATTATTTTCCATTTGCCTCCAGAATTGATGGAAGACTGCTAAAAATAATAACCAAAGAAATGCCCTGGGATTCCCCAGGGAGAGTAGATTAGGGACCAGACAAGAGCGCAAGGAAGCTCTCACTGGGTCCTGCTCACACATTAGCTCACCTGAGAGCTAACCAAAGAGAGTAGCCAAATGTATTGTAGTGACGCCTACATGATAATTTTGAGAGCCAAAATTATATACTGCTGCCATTTATAGTTCCTTCACTATGCTAATTCCTTCCCATGCCTCTAACCTATGAGGTTGGTATTATTATCCCTATTTTGCAGACAAGGAAACAGATTTAGAGAAATTAAGAAATTTACACAAGGGGTAGCATTGGGGTTGAAAGCAAGCAATTTACCTCTAAGGCCTGAGCTTTTTACCGTTAGGCCATCCTGTTTAATACTAGGAAAATATCCAGTATGTGTTAAACAAAACAAAACCAAAAAACCACAATGCAATAGAGAGCTCAAATGGATTGGCATTATTTGTAAAACCAATACCCTGAGAAAGATTACAAAGGCATGCCCTACTGAAAGTTAGCATAGATTATCATTCTTAGAACAGGGCTTACTCCCAAAACAAATGAGCTATAAGTAATCCTCACACCAACCCTATGACATATGCATTATTATCTCACATTTTACAGATGAAGAAACCAAGGTTAAACAATTCTTCCACCTTATTGCTGTAAATAACAGAGCTATGACCTGGACACACTGGTCCCTCACCTGTATTCCTTTTTAACTATACTCCTGCCTTGGGGGACCAAGACATGTGATGGACTTGTTATATATTAACAGAGAACAGACTTTTGAATTTGGGTATCCAGTGATAGTGACATAACATATGAGTCAGGGAATTAGAGACAAGTGAAAAGCTGGTCCCTGCAAACAAGCTTCCAGATGTTTGCTAACGTTGAGGTATGTTGTCTTGGTCAATCATCAATCCAATAATATACTGCCCAGTCAAGGCACTGCAGAACAGAACAAGAAAAAAAAAGCATGTCTGGGCCGGGTGCGGTGGCACACGCCTGTAATCCCAGCAACTCAGGAGGCAGAAGTAGGAGGATCGCAAGTTTGAGACCAGAGGCAGTCTGTGTAATTTAGAGAGACCCTGTCTCAAAAAGAAAAAAAAATCAAATATGGGCTGGGCATGCAGTGGTCCAACACTTGCAAAGCCTGCAAGAGTGAGGCCCTAGGTTCAACCATGAGTACTGCAAAAAAAAAAAAAAAAAAAAAGAAAGAAAGAGGAAAAAGCATGCCTGCAGGCTGCAGTCTAGAGCATCCGTGGCTTGTTAGAATGAAGAGCTTGGAGAGCTCAAAGGAAAACGCTAAGGGCCTTCAGGCAGTAAGAGTTGAGGCTTTATATTTTTGTTTTCCAACACTAGGGATTGAACTCAGGACTTTACACATGCTAGGCAAGTACTCTACCACTTAGCTACAACCCCAATCCAAGACTTAGGTGTTTTAATCTACTGAGAAGCAGAGACCTCCTCTACAGGGCCTCCTTTTCCAGGGAAGTCTGGGTAATACTTAACTCTAACTGGTTTGGGTCTCGATATGACTATTGTTGTTGTTGTTGTTAGGTGCCGTCGAGTTGGTATCCGACTCATAGCGACCCTCATGTTGTTGTTGTTGTTGTTAGGTGCCATAGAGTCGGTATCCGACTCATAGCGACCCTCATAGGATTTTCAATGGCTGACTGTTTTGGGATTGCCTTGGGAGTGGATTGCCAGGTCCTTCTCCCATTTTTGTGGTGCTGGGAATCGAACTCGGGACCTCAGAGACTGCAGCGCAGCACTCTCCCAACTGAGCTAAATCCCAGCCCCGATACGACTATTATCATGCCTATAATCACAGTGACTTGGGAGGCTGAGGCAGGAGGATCACAAGTTCAAGGCCAATGGCAGCCTGCCTAATTTAGTGAGACACTGTCTCAAGATAAAAAATAAAGAAATGAGTTGGGGGTGCAGCCCAGTGGTAGAGCACTTGCTAAGTATGTGCAAGGCCTTGGGTTCCATCCCCAAGTACCACAAAATAAATAAAATAAAATAAAATAAAAAACTCATAAAGGCTTGTCTGTGCCTCTCACAAGTAGATGACATAGATTATTCTTTGGGAAGAAGGATCTTTTTTGAGGGATTGGGCAGGGTGGGGGGCAAGAAGGCTGCAAAATGTCTCTCACAGAGGGGCCCTTTCATTGTTGTTTGCCAGGACCTCCACCAGCTCAGGTCCCCTGAGACTAGAGTTGGCTGGGCCAGCCCTCCCCTCAGGAACTACACTTTGTTTTTCCTCCAGGGAGCTGGGGACTTGGTCACCTGTGACTCACTCTTCCTGTGTTGCCTACACAGCACACACGTCAAGGTCTCAAAAGGCATCTCCTCCCTGCTACCCTCCCCCTATGCTGACCCCCACCGGCCTCAGTGTCAGACACCTTGCGGGAATATGTACAGTTCTACCTTCAGCGTGGAAGTCGGGAACTTGTGGCTCCTCCTTCCTCTGAAACAGAGCGTGACCTAAAGAATAAAGTTTTCCATTTCCCACCTCACTGGTATCAAAATACTTCTGTTGTCTCACAAGCCACTCTCCCTTGGCCTTGTGTTGCTAGAGAATTAGAACCCTGAAAGTTCAAATGACTTTACTAAGTGGCCTAAACTTACATCTGGGTCTGGGGCTGTGGCTATGGTACAGAATACTTCATTTAATGAGAATGACATTGACCTTAACGTAACAACACTGCCATTCATGAAATATTTACTGCGGAACACTCTGCTGAGTATTTCACACACGTTATCACACTTACTCCCCCAACAACCGTACTGTGGTTTCCCCCACTTTATAGATGAGGAAGCAACCTATAAGGTAGTTCAATAACCTAAACTACCAAAGCCTACGCCACTAAATGCAGGAGCTGCGATTTGAGCGCAAGGAATTGTAACTTCAAAGTCATTCGAAGCCCCGCCCTGCCCCGCCTGCCGTTTTGGGTGATCTTCATGGATATGGCATTTCAGCTCAGGAAGCTTCTTCCATCTCTTGCCTTGCAGGAAATCCTAACTTGAGACCAGTACCAAGTGGGTTAGTAAAGAGGGGGCTTGTTTCAAAGTGAGGTGTTCTCTGGGTTTAAAAAACTGGCGTCCGAGGCCTTGGAGGGGAGGATGAATGAACATTTTATCAACACAAATGGCACTGGCAGCCCCAAAACAAACAGCATCCCACCCGGCTTGCTTCTTTATGAGGCATTCAATCAATAAAACGAGAGCAGAGCTCTGTCAGATTTATTGGTTGGGTTCAAACTGAACACCTCTTCTACCCGCCAAAGGCTGGCTCACCAGCCTACCTTTCCCTCCCAGCTCTGGCCAGCCCCCATCTTCCCTGGTGGGGCTACAATGGCTCATTGTCTGAGGCAGGCCTTGTGAGAAGTCGTGTTTATTTTGCCTCTTATCTTATCAGCTCCAGAGCTACAATGGCCCAGGTGTACTCACCATTTTACCATCAGGTGAGAGAAGATTGTGGCCTGGGTCCAGGCTGGCTGGAGAGACTTGCTGTAAAACAGACTGGCTGGTCACCATGGTGCTGTTACCGTGGTGACTGATTGTTGAGGAGGAAGTGACCTCATTGTTTCCCTGCTGGCTGTAGCGCACTCCTGCAAAACAACACAAACCCAATGGGGGAACATTAGTGTCACCAGGCCCTGGGACACTGACTCAAGGCCTCTTGTTTTCAAGGGTGGAAGAAAACAAAGTTGCCCTCTCCTCCCCTGTTCACCCATGAGGAGTATCACCTGTCTTCCTCTGGGCTAAGGGTGACCGGTCAGTACTTGAATTCTAGAATGTAAGCTCCATGAGGGTGAGACATTTTTATCTGTTGTTGTGTTCATTGCTGTAACTCCAATACCTTGGCACTTGGTAGCCACTCAATAAACCTCTGTTGAATGAATGAGTGGATTCTGTTTGCTATTTCTTCAGCACAGTATGTATGTATGTATGTATGTATGTATGTATGTATATATTTGGATTTAGAGGCTAAAATGCGCCTTTTCTTTCTGGCTGGAGTATTTCTTTTATTCTTCAAAATGCATCCTAGAAATGCTTCCAGGGCATCTCTTGGTTGTGGGGGGCTGCAAAGTATGAGTAGAACACATGACAGTAAAGAGGCACTTGTCCAAGTGAGTCTTGTAAGAGTGACAGGTCAGCCACCAGCTCTATGTACCACCTTTTAGCTGAGTCCCAGAAATCAGGGGACACAGGCAGAGCAGGACGGGGATGGGGCAGCAGCTAGCAGACTTTGGCTCTGGACCTCACATTCCTTTGATGGAGTTCCATTTAGATGACTTCCAGGAATCAGGGGAAGGTGTATCTGCCAGGAGGTGAGGCAGGCAGCACACACAGGTGGGACATAGGTGCTTAGTAAACCACTGCAGTTTGGTCTGCAAGGGAGGGGAAGAGAACCTAGCATGTTTACAGCCTTGCTGCTCTGACCCTCCCTCTTGCTTGGGAATCAAAAGGTCTGCTCTCAGGGAAGGGAAATGGCTGGACACAGACCTGGCAACTGAAGGAAGCTGAAGGTCAAAGAACCTGGGGCCATTTTGCAGAAGAAAATCCTGCCTGAAATCCCCATGAAATAGCCAAGGATAAGGTTGGGGGCACCTGGGAGCATCTTACCTCCACTGTCTCACCCCAAGACAATATTCTTAAAGGGTCTGGGGGCCCTGGCCTGCAAGGGAGGGACACCAAATGTTCTAGGCATGGAATCAGTTGGAGAAGGGGGGCAACTTCTAGGCTGTTCTCCTTTTGCCCAGTTTTCCAAGATGAACCATCCCTGTATACCAATTCTATTACTGTTCCCTGCCCTGCTGCCCTGTCTCCTGTTTTGCTAGAGCCCCACCTTCCAGACAGGCTACAAACACCCCTCTGACAGCAAGCAAACTGCCACGGCCAGCAGCCTGTAACTCACTAAGCTGAAGTTTACCAAGAAGAGACTGTAGCCAGCTTTCCTGGGATCCTCCTAAGGACATTCCCCAAGGCTGATATGACCTAGAGCTGAAGAGAGCTGAAGGGTGTGTGTGTGTGTGTGGGGGGGAAACCCAAACAAAATGCTAAAGCAGGTCCTAACCTGCAAAACAACTTGTTTGACCATGAAGTGGCTTGATTGCTCATCCTAGAGGTTTTTTCTATTGGTTGGTTCCCCATCCTTTGATTCAAGGGGCTGCTAGTGGGGGTGGTTTTGACACTGGAATTTGGTGGCTATTGGTCCAGGGCACTGCATTTTTTGAGGAAGAACTGGAAACATGAAGTTAAAAGGAGGGAAGGCTTCCACCTCTCCAAATCACCAGCTCTGCCCAGTCCTGTCTTCTCTGCATCTATTGGTGGTCTCTAGAGCTCCTGTTTACCACCCTCAACTCCACTCCACTGGAGTAAGCTAGGTCTTTTTTCTCCACTCACATTGGCCACTGGATTTCCAGTCAGATTTTCCAACAGTTCTAAGGGTTGTATATGGAAAGAGAAAGATTTGAACCTTCAGAAGGCATAAGGCTCTCCGAAGGCAGAGACAGATCCAGTGAAAAACAGGGAGGCAGGTTTCAAATCCAGAAAAGGAAGAAATTTCTAGCAAGGAGGGGTAGTAGGAAGATGGTAGGGTGTAGAACTAGACAAGCTTAGGTTCAAATCCTGCCTTTGTTCTTAACAGATGTGTGATCCTGAGAAAACTGCCTTCCTTCTCTGCATCTTAGCTTCCTCTCATCAAATGGATACAGGGCTGTTTGGGGATTAGAGATAACATCCCCACAGCTCCTAGCACCATGCCACATTTGTGGCAACTGTGGGTGGGGGAGGGATGCTGGGGGAGGAAGCTGGTATTCAGATAGACCCCAAAATATTTGCCCTAATGTTCTCGAATTCTAGGCAACTTGGGGCGGATTCTAAATACTGAGTGGAATTATGTTTCCGCAGAGAACAGTTTCCACTGATGCACTGCTTTGGCAGAACCACTGATGTACTGCCCTGGAAGCAACTTGGGTGGAGGCCTGGCTACTGTCCTGGGTTCTTTTCTTTCAGAGGAACTGGACTTCAACCTGTTTTTCACCTGCATTTTCTGACTCCCTGACCAGCTATTTACCTCCCCAGGATGCCCTGCTGCAGAGAGAGTGGCAACAATGCTGGGAGTCAGGCGTGCGCTCACCTCCCAGCCTGGCCCATCATCGATTTGGTCTCAGGTCAAACACTTTCTGGATTTAGCCTATTTAATTTGGCTGATGGAAAAGGGCCAGCCCTGTGATGATCAAATATGGGTCACAGGGAGGCTTCTCCCCTACCACCGGCTACGTAATTATTTATTCAAAAATAATTAACCAAGGATATCCACATAAAACAAAAGCCTTCTTCACGAGGGAGCATGGCAGGAGAAAGTCCAGAGTCATTTGTTAGAATTCAGGCAGCAGAGCCCAAGGCTGCTGCGGTTTGCACACTTTTTCTTCCTCAACAGAGCTGTTACATAAGAAATACAATGCCGGAGCTGCGCTGATAAAGACAGATGGCTCTCTGAACTTTCCCTTTAAAGCCTCAGGCGAGGGGCTGGGGATGTACCTCAGTGGTAGCACATCTCCCTAGCATGTGCAAGGCCCTGGGTTCCAATCCTTCATACCTAGCACTGCAAAACAAAACAAAACAAAAAGCAAAAACAAAACCAACCAAACAAAAAACCACCTCAACCTAAAGGATAGAGTCTTGGCTGGGAAGTAGTGGTTATCTGTTTTGGCCATAGCTTCGCCATCCACATACTGAGCGAGCACCATCTTTGTCATCCACAAACTGCAGGGCTGCTCACTGTGGGGAGGAGCTGTTGTCACTGCAGTGTGGAGAGAGCTAGGCAGGAGGCTGCTCATCAGCTCTGGATCGGTGGCACCCTTTCCCATGGATGCTCTTTCACCAGGAACTTGGTAATTGCTAGACCCAGGAGGGCTGCTGTAACCAGGCAGCCATCTTATAGGGGGACCTCGGGGTTCATGGTGCATTACAAGGTGTCTGTGAGCTGTATACCGGAAACAGGTGCTCTTGATAGAGGAAGGAGAGGCCAAGTTCTTGAATATTTCACAAATTCAGAAGAACACTTGAAATGAGAATGAAAGTGGAGTGCAAAGTGAGGCCTCTGGAGCTAGGCGACCTTGGTTTAAATTCTGGCTTCACTATGGGAAATAGCTGTGTGGCCTTGGAGAGGTTATTAAACCTCCCCGAGTTTCAGTTGCCTTACTGTTAGCAACAGCTACCTCTTATGTCATTGGAAAGAAGACTAAATGGATTAATGGATGTGCAAGTACCCAGACCAGGCTTGTCATATAACTGTTGCTCACAATACAACTTCAGACTGTCTTTGTCTAAAAGACCTTTTTAGGAAGGCTGAGCGCACAAAAATTTACTGGGCCCCTGTCACCTAGGCATGGTGCTTGGGAGCCTGTATTCAGAGGTGAGATGACATCTTTTCTTCCTTCACGGTTGCAAGCTCTAAAAAGGACGATTTGACTAGGGCTCTGGTTTAACCATGACTTGCCAATGATGCCAGCTTAATAACCACATAAAACCCATAGAAGAAAGTACCATGGAAGATGGTTCTCTACACACTTTCTGGCTCAAGCCACTAATTGGTGAGGTCCCCATCACAGACCCTGTGAATCGGAGCAAATATATCCAGCAGCAAAAAGAATCCGGTGGCATCTAGACACCTCCTGAGGCCCTGGTGAGGAGGGTCATCCACTCTCCCCTGTTCAGACTTCAGCTCCATGGGTGTTGGATTATTGCCAAATTCCCAACAGCATATAGGACAGACACAGATCATCTAATTTCTATCTAATTAAGACTGGTCAGAAGTGTCAAAAGCTGGAGGAAGTGTATGGTCCCAAGAAGCCAGCATTTCCCAACTCGCCTTCTGGTGTCAACCCCATATCCAGGGTGCTCTTTACCCTGCAACCTGGGATTTCTTTCTAAAATAAAAGTATACCATGTCACTGCTCTGCTTGGAAACTTCTAATGGATCCTCGCTGGTTTCTGGAAAAGCTCTAACACTTGAGACTGGGAGAATCTGGCCTTATTTGCATCATCTCTCAGCACATCCCATACAATCACACCAGAGCACTGCCCTCTCTCAAATGGCCCTGCCATGACCTGCCTCTATGCCTTTGCCTTTGCCTGGAAAGCTCTTCTCTTGTTCCTGTCACATCTCTTGAGAGAACTAAATGTCATCTTCTCGGGGAAGCTCTTCTTGATTCATCCTGGTAGTTAGTGACTCCGTCCCTTGTAGTTTATAGTTCTAGAGACTCTTGCAGTAGGAGGTGGTTACCCTGCACTCTGGCGTGTTTACTTCTCTCTCCCTCCTAAAAGAATAGATGGCTCTTATTTATTGTTGCATCCTCAGCCTTGCAGGGCACCTGGCACTGTGATTATTTGCTGAATAAAGGAATGAGACCTCAGCTGCTTTGAGTACCCATGCCCTTGAACAAACGGTGTCACTTCTAGCAGAAGGAAAAAATACAGTCAGTTCTACAGTGGTGATTGTTCCAATTCCATTGCTGTATTAGGGAAAGTAGTTTGAGAGTCTTGTGGATTTTATATTTGAGAAACACCGGATAAATTCAGAAACATGCACCCAGCTGAATGGGGCCATGTAGGAATATACTAAATACACCTATGCATGCTCACACATGGCTTGAATATCTACCAGCCATCTCGGCCACTCTGTTATAAGCCACATGCATGCCCATCAGGAGTCACAACGTTCCTTCTGATGTCAGATGATACTCTGTCCACTACTTCACAATAACTCACTGCCTCACAAGCCTTCTGCTGCCCACTTCTTTAGGCAGACTTAGGACTTTTTCAAGATAAAGTGCCATCTTTATTGTTGAACAGCATTTATGTACTTCTTAGCCATTTAACTGGTATAAAACTCTGCTAATGTTTTTATTGGTGTGCTTATTTTTAAAAAAATGTGTCACCGATGAAGTTTTTGAGTGTTGTGCCCTAATCTTGTTTTCCTCATCAGCCCTATGGTTTTTCTTGTGCAACTTAGCAAAATGCAGTGATATTTAGGATGCATATGTTGGATTACACAGAAATGACTGTGCACAACTGCCTTACAGGAAGATCCCAGAGAGGAGCTGCCCAGAGTGTCATTATCCACAGTGACATTTCAGAAACCTATGCTTTAGAAGCTTACTTACAGCTACAGTTCATAGAGCCCTGGATATCTAATCCAGCTGTCTAAGACCTTTGAAAAACAGCTGCGACTCTAGTTCCATAGTTCCAGAGATCACAGTGCATTAGCCTCTAGACACTTGAACCTAGCAAATACACACTCTCCCTCGCTCCCTTTCCCTTTCCCTCTTCCTCTCCCTCTCTCTCTCTCCCTTAACTCTGTGATGATTCGGGATCAGTAAACTCTTAGGCCTTGTCCTCTTTTTCTGTATAATAATATATACAGATCTCCCTTCCCAAGATGCTAGAATAACAGATGAGTAAAATAACATCGGAGAAGCCCTGGGTTTTGTTGGGAGACAAGATGCTAGGTGAACAGAAGAGCAATGTCAGCTAGAAAATCATGCCTGGAATTGCTCTTTTATAAGAGAGAAGGGCAATGTGGGGCTCAGCTTGTCTCCCATGTGGCCTTTGGCAGAGAAGTCTACAGGTCCTCTTCACTGGGGTCTTTGAGCTGTACTCAGAACCTGGGGGGATGCCTTCACCCTTGACATTTCAAAGGCAATCTCCCATCCCTGATAATGCAGGAATGTTCCTCCGGTTGGTGGACAGGTGCCAGATCGGGTGAGCGTCCCAGCCACCAACAGAGTAAACATTACTCAACTGGCCAGGGCTCTGTCACACACATTCTTCCGCTGTGTTCCTAACCTCATGCAGAGCACAGCCCAACCCCATTGGGTCTGAAACTGGGAATTTAAATCAAGCAGAAGAAAGTGTGCAGAGGAGAAAGCTCTTCCAAAAAGAAACAGCCATGTCCATAAATTATGGGTAGACAGAGCTATCTTTCCTATGAAGGCACACCTTTCTGCGGAGAGGGCAGGGAGGGACTGTACCAGTCTTGATGGCTCTGTATGGCATCCTGAGAACTACCCCTTTCCCCTAAGCATGAGTCTCTTTTCTTGAGGACAGAGGCAGAGAGAGACATGATTCAGTCTGGTGAACTTTCTGAAACACTCATTTGGGGTAAAAAGAATGTGAACAATTCCTTGGTTTGACACTGGGAACTCCAGAAATGAAAGCTTTCAAATGAATTAGCATCACTACCTCGGTTTCCTCATTTGTGATTGTTGCCAGTTCTTAATATTTCCTCCTGAGGATTAAAAGTTAATGTGTGAAAAAGGTTTAAAAATCTGAAAGCCTGGGAGGAAGAAGCTGATGTTGGATGAAAGCAATTTAAACAGTGGGCTAGTTTCAATTCCACATCCTAAGGTGGCTTAGGAAGGAGAAGAAACAGACAGGCCTACAGGATGGTAAACATTCTTAACTCAAGGAGAAAAGAGTTGAATGATACTTCAGGGAAACCCACAAACTGGTTTTCTTATAAAAATCAAAGCAAATGTAGCCTAAAAAGAAAAAAAAGAAAAAAAAAGAAAAAATCAAACCAAACCAAAAAAACCCACCAAAACAACAACAAAAAATCCAGTCTTCCACCAAAAGAATCTTGGCTGAGAATAGGTGTAACGTATGCACATGAAAACATTGCACATTGAGGAGATAGAAGAGACAGAAACCTCATGTTGTCCTCACATTAGATCAGCCTCCAGCACCACCTCTCTCCCTAGTCCTCTCCAGTTTTTCTGCAGGCAAACATTGGGCAGTTAGCAAGGATGACTTCCATCTGAGCCCATTGCCTCAAGCAAAAGAACTAGCCTGCCTTTCCCTTGAGCAGTCCTCGCCTATGTATTTTATACTGTCAGCTTCTCAAGGTACCCGTGCAATAGAGTGGAAAACTGAGGTTTGGAGAGGACGAGGTTACTTAAAATACTTCTTGACAGGAGTCAGCCAGCAAGTTTGGAATTTGGGAACTGACCCTTCTCCATCTTCCTCATAAGCCCCACATCATCTCCAGGTATGTTAAGCCACCCCAGCATGACCCACTAATAGTTTGGAGCGATTTCATGGTATTGCTTACTTGTGTCTTGGCTACATCCGTCAGGAGAACAAAAGCCCCATTGAGGACAGGACTTTGCCTGTCTTCTCCATTGTTTCTTTAGCACACTGCACAGAGCCTAGAATGTGCCAGGCACTCAAATATTTGTTGAATTAATGAATGAGAATGACCTGTACTTCAGCTCTGATAGAGGGCTTCACACCCACTTTGACTTCGGTCTGTTGAGTTGAGTGGTGGAGAAGCGATGGCGGTATACATTTCTCCTCTAAATCTCCTAGGTTTTCTGTGGTGAGGGAAGGCAAGCACTTTTCTTTCTCTTTCTTTCTTTCTTTCTTTCTTTTTTTTGTTTTTTTTAAGGAGGCAGAAGGAGAAGAAAGGAAGAAGAGGGAAGGAGAGATTAAAATACAATCAAAATGGAAGAAACAGTATTGAGAGGTTGGAATAGTGTTGTGCCTGAAGGCATGAGGCAAGAGTGTCTGAGGGTTAGTGGGATGCAGCAGGACTGCCTTCTGAACCTGAAACTTCAGGCACAGCCTTTTGTTGTGCAGAGATGACAACTGGGATTCCTGCAGGAGACTACCCACTCTCTTAGTATTGAGGCCCCAGCATTATTTTATGAACTATATACTTTAGGCAAGCACTGTGATTGGAGGTGGAGCTGGATTACATTGTTTCTAGAAAAGGGAGAACATGCTTTAAGTAATAATATATGTTGTTGTTGTTGTTAGGTGCCACTGAGTCGGTATCTGACTCATGGTGACCCTGCATACAACACGTGAAACACTATTGTCAGTGCTTCTCTGCTGTTCATAGGGTTTTCAATGGTGGATTGATTTTTGAGAGTGGGTTGCCAGGTCCATCTCCTAAGCCTACAGCACCTGGTGTTCCCAGGTGGTCTCCCATCCATCCAAGTACTAATCAGGTCTGACCCTGCTTAACTTCCGAGATCTGATGGGATCAAATGCCCCAGGGCTATGGCTGCAGGCAATAATATATATACATACATACACATATACACACATACATATACATGTTGTTGTTGTTGTTAGGTGCTGTCAAGTCGGCATCCAACTCATAGTGACCCTCATAGGGTTTTCAATGGCTGGATGTTTCGGGATTGCCTCGGGAGTGGATTGCCAGGCCCTTCTCCCATTTTTGCGGTGCTGGGAATTGAACTCAGGACCTGAGAGACTGCAGCTCAGCGCTCTACCAACTTTGCTAAATCCCAGCCCATACATATACATACATATATATGTGTGTGTGTATATATATATACATATATATGTATATAAATACATATATATGTATGTATACAGAGACATACATATACATACATATATGTGTATATATATATACACATATATATGTATATATATACACATATATATGTATGTATATGTGTGTATGTATGTATGTATGTATGTACATATATATATATATATGTTATAAAAACAAATAAACAAAGAGCTAGGATGCTTTAAGGAGTTGGGTCTGAGTGCTTCCATTAGTACAGGCTAACCACTTTTAAAGATTTGGGGTGGGCCGGGCACGGTGGCGCACGCCTGTAATTCCAGCGGCTTGGGAGGCAGAGGCAGGAGGATCGCAAGTTCAAGACCAGAGGCAGTCTGCGTGACTTAGTGAGACCCTGTCTCAAAAAGTAAAAAACTGGGCTGAGGGTGCAGCTCAGTGGTCCAGCACTTGCAGAGCATGCAAGTGTGAGGCCCTGGCTTCAACCCCCAGTACCGCAAAAAAAAAAAAAAAAAAAAAAAAAAAAAAAGATTTGGGGCGGCAAGTGAGAACCCAAAATTTATATTCACCATGTTAGAACCCAGTTTAGGGTCCCTTGGGTTGATTTGTAAGATAAGAAAAGGGCCAATTAATTGGGATTTACTACGACAACATGAGTAACTTAAATGTCCTTTTCTCCAAAGAAACTAGGAAGGGTTAATGGTGGACATCGTTAGGCATAAAGCCTGTGGGGGCAGACAGTATCCTGCTGCAGTCTGGCTCCTGCAGTCTGGTCTTTTCTGAGAGGCTGCCTTTGCAGGCAGGGGTAATATGGCTTCAACAAAGGCTCCTGGGCTTGGCTGACAAGGGGAATGGTGATGCTCCCAGTGGTCTGGGCAATGGGGGAGAGGCTGTAAAGCCATCAGCAGACTGAGCCACTGGTGGGGGGGCCACACAAAATCAGGTCCTATAAACAGACATCTGTATTGTGACTGAAGGGCTAATAAAATAGCCTTAGAAAAGAGAGGTTTTCCACTGCAATCTATTCATAAGCAGTCCCCTACTGAGAGGTGATACCCAGGGACAAGAGCCTTTGAGGCCTGGCAAGTGTCAGAGCTGCCTTATTATGGGCCAGACCCCAGCCTCCTCCTCATCATCATTAAAGGCAGCTCCATCAGCATCATCATCACCATCATCATCATCACCACCATCATGACAGACAGCTGTTGATCACCCAGTGGGCTCATGGATGCTGGCCCCAAGGAGCACCAGGTGCTGGGCACTGAGCCTTTGGCAGGTGGATGATGAGTGGCTTCCATTCTGGTGGGAGCACCCATCAAGTGCTCAGAGCACCACCAGAGAACTGATGGCTGCCCAGTGCTGGGCAGTTTTGCTTCCATCTCTCCAGATGGCTTGGATTTGCAGTGAGTCTAGACCTTAGTTCACTCTGTGGAAACTCAGGAAGAGTAGTTCTTACTCTTTTCTTGCCCAAGGAATACTAGTAAGAGATTATAAAAAGAACTAAACTGTAGACCATGAAACTAATAGAACTAAACTAAACTAGTAGATATAACTGGTAAACTGAACTAGTAGAAATTAAGCTAGAATATGAGGGAGAAAAATCATACTATTTCTTTGAAGACTTTCTGGTAGTATTTAACATTGGTATTATTTTTATGAAGTGTCTACTTTACAGATAGGGTTTAGCTCAGTTGGTAGAGTGCTACTCTGTGCTCTCTGAGGTCCTGGGTTCAATCCCCAGCACCTCAATAATGGGAGAAGGATATGACAATCCACCCTGAAGCAATCCCAAAACATCAGCAATGGAAAACCCTATGAGGGTTGCTATGAGTCAGATCCAACTCAGCACTTAACAACAACAACAACATACTTTAAATAAGCACTGTTAATGGAGGTGGAGCTTGATGACATTATTTATAGAAAGAGAAAATACTCTTTAAATAATATATCGATATATTATAAAAACAAAACTAATTTTCATGCTCAGTTTAACTCAAAAACTGAACAACAGATTTACAAAACAGACTAGTTAGGCAGTAAGCCTAAGGAAACTATAAGGCATATCTTTATTCCACAATGATGTGGAGTGGCCACCCATGTGCCAGGCTTGTGCTGGACAGACAGTGGTGAGGAAATCCAGCTCAGGCTTTGATGTTGGTTCAGTCTGCAGTTCCACCACTCAGAATACACACACGGCAAGCGAAGTATTTAGAGAGTTCAGGGTCTTTCTTCATAGTGGGAATAAGGCTACTTTTTTCCCCCTTTGACAGGAAGGGATGCAAGCTCTGTATTTCACCTGGCAATAGGATTCTAGACAACAGAGAAGACAGGCTGCTTGTTTCTGCTTCTATCTGCAAAACACAGATAAATGAAGCACTTACTTTGTGCCCACTGGGCAACCTGATGTTATACAAATAGGAGATGTTTACAGGGTTTCCATCTTCGCTGAATAAGGACTCCCTAGGGTTTCATTTCCAACCCAGTCCAACAGGTGCTGACTAGGAAGAGGCATCCTGGGCACTGGCATGCGGGCTGCCACTCAAAGGCCCTGAAAGTGTTAACCTCTAGCAGTTATAGGTGTCTCGTTTATACCCAGTATAAATCTGTTTATTGTGACCAGCCCCACCCAATCTGCCGGTGCTGTAAAGCTCTAATGGTCCCTAATAAAGGTGGAAGGCTTCTAACAGCACACAGTTCCTGAAATGGGGACACAGTGAGGGAGTGAAGGAGGGAGGGAGACAGATGATGAGCTTAACAATAAAATATCACAATGACAAACTCCTTTCTCTGTACTTTGTGCAGCAGAGCTCTGGGCCCCAAGACTGGAAGCAACACACAATCTCCAAGTAATAACCCCATTGGAGCTGAAAGGTCCTCATCCAACACTCTCATTCGCCAGAATCCCCAAGAAGTGAAAAGAGTTGCCCAAGGTTATTCCCTGCTCATTCGTGGCTCTGGTTTCCTGAACCTTAGCTCCGGGCTCCTGACCCCAGCTGCCTCTCCTCTTCCAGTTAAGCAAGGCATCATTAGGATTATTGTGGACCCCTCAGAACTCTCCTGCTCTTGCTAGCCTAGAGATGTCCAACCCTGGCTGTGTATCCAAATCTCTTAGATCATTTGTTGTAACTTCCTATGGTTAATCAACACCCCAGCCCACCAATTCTGATCCTACAAGTGGAGGAACCATGTCTATTTTTAATGAACTCCCTGCATAAATTTTATGTGGTCTGGGAAGCAGATATAAGAAACACAGACCTTGCCAATACTTGTGTTTCATGGTTTCTGATGTCTCAAATGACAACCAAAGTTCATAAAGAGGAAAATCCTTCCAGAGTGAAACTGCAAAGCCACACCCTTATCAAGAACACAAACAGATCCAAAGCTCTTCCTCTCTCAATGTGCCCTGAAGGTTCCTGAGTCAGCCCAACAGCATTGCAAGGGCAGCAAAACTTCTTTGTCAGGCACCCTGCTTGGCTCAGGATGTACTTTATCACATTAGAGACTCACAACAGCCCTAAGAAGATAGGCATTAGGATCCCTAGTTTGCAGAGAAACTGAGCCTCAAATAGGCTACAGAACTTATTTGAAGTCACAATATTAGTGATAGAACCAAAATTCAAGCCAAGTGTTTTTAGGGTGCTCTACCCTGCTTCTCTGGGCTGGGATTTAGCTCAGTTGGTAGAGTGCTGCGCTGCAGTCTCTGAGGTCCCGAGTTCAATTCCCAGCACCGCAAAAATGGGAGAAGGAGGTGGCAATCCACTCCCAAGGCAATCCTGAAACAGTCTGCCATTGAAAACCCTATGAGGGTATCTATGAGTTGGATACTGACTCGACAGCACCTAACAACAACAACAACAACAACAACAACAACAACAACAACAACACTGCTTCTCAGATGCAGCTGCAGACTGGTCCTGAGAAGCAGCTGCCTATGAGCAGCGCATCCCGCATCACGTAGAGTTCCTTTGGGAAAACTATTAAATACTAAAGACCATCTCCACAATGTTCCTCCAAAATGCAGAATACAAGATGTGAGCAACTTGGTTCTTCACTTCCTCAAACTATTAGAAGGGTGGAGTCCTCCACTGCTGGTGACTCCTCAGTGGCTGAAGTCACACACTATGCCATTGTGTGAGTCAGAGCACAGGGCAAGGGAAAGCACACATAGGGTAAGGAAAGTGGCTTCCAGAAGATCAGCCCTCGCAAGATGCTGAGGCTTCTCCTGCTCACTGTAGTATTGTGTTCACCCTCTCTTTCTTGCGAGTCCTTTGCCTGAAGTTTAAGGCAGCATCTTCTAAGAACAAAGGGTAGTGAGCTTCTCAGATACTGACCTGCACCAGGAAAGCACCACACCCCCTTGAATTGGCAGGTTCCCAGGGCTAATTACTAACAAGCAATACACACAAGCGGGGCACTCATATGTCTTTTCATTAAAAGAGAAAAGTACTCTATTAGGTTCAGGAAATTCATGGTCATCTTATGAACCTGACCTCCTACATGGTCATGAGCCCTCACTGCCAACACCAATCTATGACACTTTCTGGCTTCCTCTCACTGTTTCATGTCTTTGCACTAAATGCCTTGTGACATTAGATATGCTTTTGGATGGCACAAAGCAGTCCCAGGAAATATGGGAAGCTGCCTTATACCCAATATGCTACGAGAAGCCAGCCTGAATCTACTACAAGCACCAAGATGAGCATCTAGCTGTAAACATTCAAATTCTCTAAAACACTGGGATTGCATGAAGCCTCCAAGAGCAACAGGCAAAGATAGGGGGGAAAACACCAAAATAACAATGACAAGAAAACCCCAAGCCTCTACAAGTAATGTTGATAGCTATCATTTGTGAGAACCTGCTGTGTCTGGGGTGCTGTGCATACATACACACACACATATATATCATCCCATTTAAATTTTTCCAGCTTTTGCATGCATGGGTGTCTTCTTTTTACACACTGAGAAATTGTGGCTCAGAGATTCCAGAAACTTGCCCAGGGTTATACAGCAATAATTGACCAAGGTGAAGTTGGAAATTCAGGTCTACCTCCATAGCCCATGATTTTGCCGTCATGCCCACTGGATGGATAAGACTATTTCCCTTAAGTATCTTTAGTACTCCTGCAGCCATAGCCCTGTAGCATCTGATCCCATCAGATCTTGGAAGCTAAGCAGGGTCGGGCCTGGTTAGTACTTGGATGAGAGACTGCCTGGGAACATGAGGTACTGTAGGCTTTGGAGACAGACCCAGCAATCCACTCCCCAAAATCAATCCGCCATTGAAAACCCTATGAACAGCAGAGAAGCACTGACAATAGTGTTTCTCTGTTGTGCATATGGTCTGTTGTGCATACAGTCACTATGAGTCGGATACCTAACAACAATAACAATCTTTAGTTCATATTAAATGTTGGGGTTGGTGATGGTCAGGCCAATAGATGCTGGGAAACAAAGAGAGATTAGTTGCTAAATGAGTAGCTTCAAGATGCCAACACCTTAAAGTGAGGTCCTTGAACCATCCTCTTTAACAGCAGCAAATGCAAAAACAGGCCTCTCCTCACACCCACAGAATCAGAACCTTGGTTCAAACATATGCCCCAGTGATGAGCATGCACTTTAACAGAGAAGCTTTAGAGTCACTTCTCAAACTTGGCTGCACCTTGGGTCACCTGGAAAGTTTTAACAATTGCTGTTGCCTGGTGCCACTCCCTCAGACATTCGATTGAATGGGCTGGGCTGGAGCCTGAGTACTGGGAGTTTTAGAAGCTTCTCAGGTAATACTAAAGAGTGGTAAAGCTTAAGAAACATTGTCTTGAGGAGGGGGCAGTGGGCAAACTTGTTTGGTGGTACAGTAGCCCGTTTTTTGTATGACGCACAAGCTGAGAATGTTTTTTTACACTTTTAAATGGTAAAAAGAATCAAAAGAATAATACATCATATGTGAAAATTATATGAAATTCAAATTGCAGTCCTCATAAATAAAGTTGCATTGGAAGACAGCCACATTCATTCATTTACATATAGTCTATGACTGCATCTGTGCTACAAAGGCAGAGTTGAGTGGCTGTGACTGACGTACTATGACCTGAAAAGCCTAAAATATTTACTTTCTGGTTCTTTACAGAAAAAGCTTGCTGACCCCTATTCTAGAGTACTTTTGAACAACTAGGATGCTAAGCAAGACTGAATTCTTTATTTGACTCTATTTTGGGGACATGTTATATATAGCCAATACACACACACACACACACACACACACACACACACACACACACACACTCCCTCATATCCCCTCATGTGTATGTCAGCTTTTCTGCTCTGGGGGCCTTGCATGTTGCTGTGATGCTGAAAGCTGTGCCACTGGCATTTTAGATATCAGCAGGTCAACTCATGATGGACAGGTTTCAGCTGAACTTGACCAGGTAGCCCACTCCCAAAACAATTAGCCATTGAAAATGCTATGAATAGCAGAGAAGCACTGTCAGATATAATGCTGGAAAATGAGCCTCCCAGGCTGGAAAGCATTCAAGAAGTGACTAGGGAAGAGTTGCCTCCCCAAAGTAGAGTTGACCTTAATGATGCCAATGGAGTAAAGCCCCTGGCACCTCGTTTTGCTGATGAGGAATGACTCAAAAAGAGAAGAAACATAGTGGCTGTGACAGTGGGCTCAAACATAAGATCATGTGCACAGCAGTGCTGGGTAGTGTTTCGTCATGTTGTACATAGGGTTGCTATGAATTGGACCTGACTCGACAGCACCTACCAACAACAACACATACACATGTATTCCTCTTCTTTTCTAATTTGTGATTTTACTTCCCCTTGAAAAGTGGGTAGAGGCATAAGGCCAAATCTTGTGCCTTCCATTAAGCAGGTGGCTTCAAAGGCCCTTGTGCAGACCTCTGCCTCTCTCTGCACCTCTAGTGCTTAATTCTCTCCAAGTTCCTGTCACTTCCCATCAAAATTTTTACAAACAGACTCCAAGAGCACTTCTACCATAAGCTGCAGACTGGAGCTCTGTGCTTGCAGGCAGCTTCCTTCCTCCTCAAAGAAGACTGAGGTGGCAAGGAGTCCTTGAACTCTCTAAGGATCCTTCAGGGGGATTAGGCTGGCCAGCAGGGCTGCCTTAGGCGATAGGAGTCCAGTATCAGCCTACCCCACTAGGCGACAGCCTGATTTCTTTGTATGCAGAAGGGGCTAGTTCCCTATCAGGGAGAGGCTGACATCAGAATGCCTTGAAGCCTAGGCTTCTTAATCTCATTAATATCCTGATTGTCTTCTTCAATTGAGTGGGAGCCGATGGGGTGGTACTGCGAGATAAAATGACCTTCATATTCAAGAGATAAAACAGCCCTCAGATAAAGTCCCTAAGAAGGAGAATACTGGAGCCAGGTCTACCACATGAACCCCAGGCAGCATATAAGTGTTTCCTATAGCAGCCAACCTTCCAGGCAAGATTTGTTTCTCTTCTGAACTTCCAGGACGATGTTACTTAGGGACAATGGGTCCCATTGACTCCTGGGAACTTTGCAGCTGAGATGAATATTTTTACAACTGCCCCCATAAACCCCCTCCCCTTGTCTGCTGCCCAGGGAGGGGGTGGAGCTCCCAGAGGTGAGCTGAGGTTCCTGCTCTGTCTCAGAGGCCCCATTAAGTTGTTAAGGCATTTAATGCTCCAGACAGGCCTGAATGCAAGGGCAGTTCAAATCCCCACACAGATGGGGATGGGGCAGTGGAAGCGGGGGCTTTGATTTCTTCCCACAGAACCCACCTTGGTCAGGGGCAACGGCTGGGGAGGAAACAGTAAACTAGCCAGAGCCTGAGACCCCTGTCCTTACCCCACCTTTTTGGACATGGTCTCCCAAAACTTGTTACTCAGAGGGGAACTTCAGGAGCAGGGGAGAAGGGACTATGGGGGATGGAGGGAGATTGTGGAGAACGTGAGTGTGTGTGTGAGTGCTGGAAAAGTTCTAAGTGTCTGTATGGAGCAAAGAGAGACAGTGTAACAGCTCAAAGCCTGTGCCTACCACTTACTAAGTCTATGACCTTGAGCAAATTACTTATATTCTAAACATCTCTCTTCACTTGATTCTAAAATGGGGATACCAATACAGATCGTGTTCACCCTCCAAAGTTGCTAGCAAGGTTAAATGAAATGAAGGAAGTGCTCAGTCGACAGTGGCTGATATAATTCTTCGCCTTTAGTTGCCTTCTTGCCACTGGGCCCATCTGAGGTTTCCCTGGGTTCCCAAAGATTTCTGGGTCAGTGAGAACAGCAGCCACACAGGTACCCTGGCAGAGTCTGCTTTGCCTAAGAAGCAGGGTGAGATTCCTGCAGGCCACTTGGGAGGAGGCGTGAAGGAGAATGAGGGGGAGGCAGGAGGCAGGATTCTCTATTTTCAAGTTCTGATCCCATGTCAGGAAAGTCAAGTGTCCTGGGCTGGGAGAGAGAGGAATAGAAAGTTCAAAGAGAGGAAGGAGAAGCAGCCGCAGAATCAATATCTCTTAGGGCAAGTGGCTGTGGCTCAGGATGACCAAACGTTACCCTGGAGAGGGACCTTCTCTGAACTGTGCCTCATTTTCTCCTTAGGAGAACGAGTCTCTACTCCTTCCCTAAAAGGTGGTGGCCATGATGTGTGGGAGCGTGAAGGCTCATGGAGCCCTTTCATGCCTCCCTCACTTCCTCAGGTCAGTACCCAGATGACTTAGTCGGGGATAGCAGCAGAGTGTACTGTGAGCACATCCACCCAGATCGCCCAGCAGAGCCGGGCTAAGGCTAGCCCATTTCCCATCCTACCCCAACTTCTTCCTCCTCCTCGAGCTACTCAATATGAGCACCAGTCCCAACCAGTCCTTTCTCTTGCCACGGACCTGCCCTCTGACCTTTTGGGGGCCTTTCTCTTGATTCAGCTCCAGAATGGAGGTAGAGGCCATCACTCCGGGACTGCTCAATGGCCTTAGAATGGGCTGTCATGGGGCCTATAACCAGGACAGCTCCTGCTGATGAGCGCTGGAGTTGGGGAGGGGGCCAGATAAAGGCCTTCCAGCTGAAGATAAATGGCTGCCTGCAGCCTGCTACAGTAACTGTAGGCCCCTGAGAAGAGCAGACAAAGGGTGCCCCTGTGACACTCACTGCAAAGATGAAGGCGCATCAGCGGCAGCCAGGCTGGTTCAAAGCCCCAGCTTAATTGTCAATTAAGCATGCATAAGGGAGACAAAGCCATGACAACCTTTGGCTGCATGCTGGTGTGTGATTGTAAAGCTGAGGAGGGGCGACGCTGAAAACAGCTGATTCTGCTGACAATGTGTTTGTAGGGCACCTTGTAACCAATCAGCCGCTGACAGAGGCAAAGTGCTCCTCCTGCCACCCCTATTGTGCCGGACATTCCAGGACCAGGGTCACACCGTGGTCATCATGGGCAAGAGGGCCGCAAGACAGTAAGCGTGGCTGGGAGCGAAGGGGCTCAGTTAGAGAAAAGATGCTCTGCCTCTCCTGGAAGAAGGTTCTAGGGCTCCCAGGTGCTGCCGGCATAGCTCAGGGGCTGGGGTTCGGAAAGGGGTGAGGGTGGAGAGCAGGGGTTATGGAGGTTGGGGCCTTGTTCTCCTTAGCTTAGCCTTAGAGGCTGCTAGTGCTGACTCTGGGCGTTGTTTTTCCCCAGCAACACAGAGCCCTTTTTCTATTCTGCTTTTAGCTATGCTTTGGGTGTGGCTAGAATCCTGTCTTGACTGGGAGCACCGTGATAGGAAGGGTGCTGTGAGGCTCTGCAGACCAAAGTCTTCCTGAGCGCGTCTGCCCAGCTCTGGGACAGAGCTAGGAGCCTACCTAGGAGCCCCATCACAGCTCATGTGCTGTCCTGGTAGCCTGAGACAGGGAGTTGGGGCTCTGACCCCAGCGTCCTCCACCCCAGATTCCAGCACAGCAGCCACCTTTCTAGGAACAATGCCCCAGTGTGTGAAATTAGAAAGAAACTAGATATCTACTGCCTGATAGCCTTTCCCCTGCCTCCTGTTTAGCCCTCTGCAGTACTAAGTACAATGATGATGATCACAGTGTGGTTTGTTGGGAAGGTGGTTTTTACATGTTCACTCATTTAATCTTTTCTCGTTTCTCCATTTTACACATAGGAAACTCAGAGAAGTTATGTGAACTAGCCATGTTTAACACCTGGCTGCTTAGTACTGAGATTCAAAATCACACCAAGGAATCCAGGCTCTGCGCTTAGGACAAGGACTAGCTTGGTGAGCTTAGAGTGAAAATTAAGGCAGAGGAGAAGCAGCCCCTGAAAATATTCACAGCATCCCATAGTTGTTGCTCTAGAAACAGCAACAGGCTCTTTCCCTCCTGAGAAAGACCCACAAAGTCCCCAAAGATAACTGTGATCCCTAGCTGGTTCTAGGGGCTCCATACTGGCACAGAATCTTCCCTACTGACTGATAAGCCCTGAGGGAGAAGGGCTGTGTGCATTTGTGTGTGTGTGTGTGTGTGTGTGTGTGTGTGTGTGTGCATTTGTGTGTATACGTGTGTGCATTTGTGCGCACGTGTGTGTATATGAGTGTGTGTGCTGCTGGGGATGGAACACAGGGCCTTGTGCATGCTAGTCAAGCACCCTAGCCCTCAGCTACATGCCCAGTCCATCCCCAGTGTGTTGTCAGGACTCAGCTCTCAACGTGCGTTTATGTTTTGGGACAGTATGGTGCTGAGATCAGCAGACCTGATATCTAGTTCATGTTTGCTACTGTCACTGCATAGCTTTGCTAGGTCACTACCTCTTTCTGGGCCTCAGCTTCTTTCTTTCAAGTCCCTCCATTTCATGATTCTTATCAAGGTCTAGACTTCTGAGGCACCCCAGAGAATGCTTTTCCAGTGGGACCTGTTCTTCTCAGACTCCCATCCAAAGGATACCTGGGCTGTACTTCCTGCCCTCCTGCCCCTGCCCTGTTTCCAGTACCTGCTCCTGGTCCCTGCAGCCCTACCTCTCTGTATCTCCCATCAGGATAGAGAAAGATTAAGCTAACGACCCTGTGGTGACCTCAGCACAACCCCAGCTTGTCAGAAGGCTGCTGGGCCTTTGTTTGGCTCCCAGGCTCCCAGACTTTGGTGTGGAGATCACAGGTCCCCGCACAATGGCTATTGTCTTCTCAACAATGGCCCTTGCCCCAGCCACGCCCCGCCTAGCTCTCAGATTCAGCTCTTGGATCACCACAGTGGGCAAGTGCTCGATTCCTGCTCCTCCAGGGCCGGCTACATGCCACCAGCCGTCAGCCACTGTCCTCTGAACCCTGCTTTGAATTGCTGCAAAGTGCCAAAGTAACTCTATGATTGCACTAGCATTGGCTTAGGGGCCTCGCTACCTCTCAAGAACAACCTAAACCTTCTTCCTTCGAGGCTGAGCTTTTCCTTTCTGTGGGAGCAGGACCCAGAGGAACCTCAGCCCAGGCCCAGGCTTCATGCTGGGCACTATCAGACTCCCAGAGATCATGGAAGAAGCCATGCTGTGGGCGTGGCAGTCTCCAAACTAACAAATGCCTACATGCTGCCCAGCTGGTGGCTCTGAACCTGTCCTGGCCACAGGAGTCACCCCAACACATGGGCCAGCTCCCAGCTCTCAGGCCTTTCTTATCAAAGGGCAATTAGGAAGCAAGGGGAGGAACAGGTTTCAGAATCACCCCAGAGTTACAACATGGTTGGTTTCCCCCTTGCAAGCTTTTCCTCAGAGCAGGAGGCTATACCACACTTGAGGTACATGAGCACAAAACAGATGCCCACAAGCACATCAACTTTAGGAAGCCAGCTTTCCTGAAAGAACTGAGGCCCAGCAGGAGAAGTGCGTAAGCCCAGCCTGTGCCTGACAGCGCTCTGTGCAGGTGCTTTTCCCCCAGCGAGGATTAGCCTTCCATGCTGACAAGCCCCAACTCCACAGCAGAGACTTTCTAATCCAGTCCAAGACCTGGCACACAGTACAAACTCAGTGGGCTTTGGACAACTTCTCACTGGGATTTCAAGTGACTGACCCCACCCTAAACCCGATGGATCACAGAGCGGAGCAAGCAGAGGCTGCCACCCCAGTGGCCCTTCCCTGAAGGCCACTGGGCAACTCCTGCTGGAGCAGCTGAGCGTGCCAGGCCAGGACATGGCCAGGAACAGCAGAAGTGGCCAGGATGCGGTTATCTACCACAGTGACTGGTGATGCACCATCGCAAACCCTCTGCTTGGACCTGGCAGCCTCCTTGGAGAGTGATCTGACAGGCTGAGTCAGCAGCCACACAGGGAGAAGAACAGGACAGAGAAAAATTGGCCAAAGGGCTCCCTGGGGGCCAAGCTATCCCTTACAATGCAATGGTGAAGCAAAGAGTACAAGAAAACCTAACCAGAGGTAGATGGTCCATCATGAGAATATTCTGGCAATGGGAGGAGCCCAGTCGTGAGGCCATTCTAAAGCATTTGCTCCTCTGAAAAATTGTGACCCAGGAGAGACCAGTGGGAGGGCCAAGATGGTCATTCAGAGGCAGCGAGGGCCCGACTTTGATTACCTGACAGCTTGTTTGGAGGAGAAGTGCTGGGCTGGTGGTGGGGGGAGCCATGGGCAAGCAGGGGGTTCAGGCTGTGCGTCTGGTTGGAGCTATAGGCATCCATGGCCAGCTTCTGCCGGAATGCCTCCTCCTTTCTGCGATTTGCGAACCAGTTGTAGACTCGGACCTCCGTGACCAAATTGGAGCCCAGACCATGGGCTTTGGAGGGCGAGACACCTCGTTGCAAACATTCTGCCCTGGAATGGACAGAGAGGTGATTGTGAGTGAGGACATCTGGGGGTTTGCTGGTGCTTGGCCCCAAACACACAGTTATAGTTGTCTTGGTTAGGAGTGTGCAGACGCCAAGAGTCAAGGCAGTAGGGGAGGGGGCTTGGGAAAAGCCCATCCTGAGGAAAGGCCAATCCACGTAGTGTCTGGTGAGGATGACTGCAGGGAGGCCTTCGCTCAGGCCAGAGCAAGCTGTGCTGCCCAGGAAGGCAGGGCCTAGGCCTCTGGTGTAGCTCCTGGTGAAGGAGAGCAAGCCAAGGACAGGCAGTTTCAGGAGAAGGTCCAGATGGAGCCTCCTAACACTTCCTTATTTTGTCATTCTTCCCGCCAAACAAAAGGCAAAGTTTTTAGCTAGCTCCGTCTGAGTCTCCTCCAAGCACCCTGAGAGAATTTCCGGGCTTTCGTGGTTTGGACACTCCAAAAGAGTGCTAGGGAAGCCAGGTTCTTCCCTTGTACCCAGGAACCCCTGCCAATGGCAGGGTGGGTGGGATATAAGGGAGGCAGCCAGAGGTAACTGGTTTCTAGTTCATTAGGTCCAATGAAAGCCCACACTCAGGTATAAGCAATGTTCTTAAACACCCCTAGATGCTGGGAGTTTCTCATCAGCAGGGGACAGGACACAGCCTGGGGATCCTATGGCATGCACAGACAGATGGTTGTGCCTCCTTGTTCCTGGAGTGGCCTTTCTGCTGTATTCTTTCACTGTCCAAGGCAGCCCAGTGCAGAGACAGAGAGAGGGCCCACAGGCCTCTGCCAGAACAAAGAGCAGGTGTTTTTGAAAGTCAATACCGGATTCAGAGAGGATAGGGAAAGTATGAAACAAAAAGATATGCCAAGGATCTCTAATATTTTTTCTTTTAATTCCACATACTTGTTAAGATACAAAAAGAACTCTGTTTAGTCAGCATGGGTAGAGTGGACTGAACAGATCTGACTAATTCTTATTCTCTCGCCAGGTTTCCTTTCATTGTTGGATTTTTTGTTTGCTTTTGAGACAAGGTCTTTCTGTGTAGCCCAGGTTAGCCTGGAACTTGCAATCTTCCTGTGTCAGACTCCCAAGTGCTGGGATTATAGGTGTGTACCACCACTCCTGACTCAAGTTTCCTTTTGAACCAATGGGTGTACAATTGATAGAGGCCAAAGCCAGAATCTGTGGCTAAGGAATAGTTTGGCCTTGGCCTGTAAGGAGATCAAAGACATGATTTTCATTTCCCTGGCATCATATTTACATTGGAATTCTCCAGACTATCTTCCCTAGAATAATTATTCATGGAAGCATAAGTATTTCACAGGAGAAAGATTCCATGATTAACAACCAACAAAACTACATAAGTTTCTTGACTGCAGGGCTCTTAGAGCTCTTAATGTATTAATGTATACTGAGATTCCCTAAGAGGAAGTAAATATATGATGTTCTTCAAACCTATTTATCTATCAACTGAATGTGGGGCTCTGCAGAAAACACTTGGGAAATTCTGATCTCGCCATGTTTATCTGGCTAACAGGGTTTCAATATTGCAGGACCGAGGGGATGGATCTTGAGTCCACGTGCTTGCCTGCCTGCTCAAGCGGGCTTCCGGTGTTACCTGTTGCACTCCTCCACCAAGGCCTCCCTTTCTTCCTTGCTGGGGTTCTTTTGTCGGTCGTAGGCCTGGTACAAGATTTGCTGGGACGCGGGCCCCCATTTGAACCGGTTGCGGCGCATCTTCTTGTTGGTGGGCTCAGAGCAGGCGTCATCGGACTGCCCAGGCCCCTGGCTCTGTTGGCTGAACTCTGGAAAGAGAAACAGCAGCTGATCCTGACTGCTTTTGTCTGTCATATTTCCAGAGCTCTGGACTGTCTGGTTGAACTCTGAAAAGAGAAAGGAGTAGATTTGATAGGGCCTGTAGCCTTCACTTAGACAGACAGACAGACAGACAGATAGACAAAGACCCCTTGATTCCTCTCTTTTAAGATTTGTGATCTGTTCTGATTTCGTGTGGGGCTATCGTGGGAGACCTCATGACAGGCCCCCTTTGCCCATCTCAGGTGCCCCAGCAAAGCCACCCTTTTCCTTTCCTTGGTGGAGCTCAAAGGTAGCCAAGTACTGTTCTGAGAAAATTGTTTTTATTCGACTCTCTGGCCTTCAAACCTGAAGCACCACTCTGAATCCTGAACTGTTAATTTTGATGACAAGGGGATGAGCTCAACCAAGTCTCAAGCCCAGGGAAAAACCTCTCAAAGGAGCAATTTACTCTTACATGGCGTATCCAGAGACTGTATGTAGCCCTCCCCAAATTCCCTCCTTACATGTCCTGGACACTTGCATTCTAACAGTAGAGTATTAAAAAAAGGCAAAGCCCTAAACATTTATCATCATGCTTTGAAGTAAATATATCTGGCGCTTTATATTAGAAAGAGAAGATGCTCCTAACAGGCAGGGATGTGTGTGCAGTGTGTTTGTATGTGTCCTTTCAGGGTCCACTTATGAGTAAGAGAATTCAAGAGGGAAAAGACCTACAGATCTGCCCACAAATCTGAAAGATGGCAAGTGAAGATACTAAGACGCAGGCCCTTTCTAGGAATGGCACTGAATGAATTGGAGAAAGGTACATGTAGGTGGGAGGATGTTCTGTTTCCCAGGGCCCAAGCATAGTGATCTTCAATATATTTTTGTGGAGGCCAGGTGAGGTGGCACAGGCCTATGATCCTAGCAACTCGGGAGGTAGGGGCCAGAGGATTGAGAGTTTGAGGCCAGAGGCAGCCTGCATAACTTAGTAAGACCTTCACTCAAAACAAAAAATAAAAAATGGACTGGAGGTACTGCCCAGTGGTAGAGCACTTGCAAAGTTTATAAGAGACCCTTAAATACTAAAAAACCCTTAAATACTAAAAAAAAGAAAAAAAAAAAAAAGTTGAATGATTGAAAGACAGATGGCAGCCCGGCCCAGTGGTGATATGTTAACCTATATGGTTTACATGAGATTTGATGTTCACTTCATTAAAGAAGATAGATATGTTGTTCTCTTCCTCCCATCTGCATGAAGCAGGGTTCATCCAGGGGGATTAATTCCATTTTACAGATGAATAAACATAGAGGCCAAGCACCCGGCTGAGCAAAGACACATAACAAACTCATTTCTTAACTTCTGGTCCTCATATTGGGGACCTTGATGTTTTTCTGTCTCAGTTCCTGAAGTTCCTCCTGCAGGTCTCAGGGCACTGAGAGCCACAACCTCCAGAGCCTACCAGTTAAAAGACTGGATGGGCCATCATTTTTAAATGTTATGTTTCTCATTCCTTCGGACAAGTGGGTCCCAAATTCTCAAGGCTCAAAAGTCACTACTTAATGTTTGAACCCCCTCTAGAGCATCCTTCCTAGTGGTCCTCCAGTGTGCACACCTGGGCTCTTATTACCTATCTAAGGATCCATTTCCGCTTTGCTCCATCATAAGGAAGCAGTGGTCTCATAACCAGCCTGGACCTAGCAGCTGAGCTGGGAGTGTGGCTTGGGCTTCATTTAACTAGTGGCAGATTGGCCAAGTTCATGAGCAGATAGATTGAATTTGTCACTGGAGCCTTTGATTTGGGTCTTATCACTTTGGATGATTCTCAGGTCACGTTAAGGCTCTGTTTTCACGGGTGCTCCGCAATGCCTTAGAGACCTGAAATAGTCTCTACAAAACTTATAAGCAGGCAGTCACTGCTTCCTTGGAATTATGGGGGGCTCCAAACATGTTAGTTAATTTTCTGGTCACTCAGCTTCCTCCCCTGTGGAATGTGACTGGCTGAAACCTAAGGGGCTCTAAACAGCCTTTTAGAGCATTCACTTCCAGTAAGGATGCTGGTGATGACCCAAATTCCTCTGATGGTCAGGCTTTTCAAAGTGTTCTCACACCTGTTACATTGTTTGGTCTTCACAGCAGCTTTCTATGTGCAGTTACTTGAAGGACAATCGAAGTGGGAGAAAGAAGACATTCCCCGTTCAAATGGGAGAGTTCTGCTCAATGTCTTCTCTCCTTCCTGTGGGCCTGGATCAATCTGAGATTTTTTTCCATTGAAGTAAACAGATATTGCAACAGGTAACATGTAGTGAACCACATCTATGGTGAGGTTTTGTGCAAGGTCCTCTAAATATATCTGTTTATCCAATTCTCACAGCCTCTCACGGAACAAGTATTGTTTCCACTTTACAGATGGAGAAACTGAGATTCAGAGTGGTTAAGCAACCTGCCCAAAGTCACATGAACTTGGGGCAGGATCCAGGATGTGAACTCAGCTTAAAGACTCTAAGGCTCCTAACCACCAGCTCATGAATCACTTCTGGCTAAGAAGAAAGCCAAAATGTACACCCCTGCACTCCTCAGATCTGACATCTTTAGAGGGAACACAACAACTCTTGAGGCTTTGTCAGTGGTGGGTACGAGGCACACAGCTTCCCTACAGCATAGCAGTGGCCTCAGTCTCTCACCTGCCCTTTGGGGAGGCAGCCCCTGCACTGTGTTCAGAATCCAGCATCTGCCTACACCAGCCAGGGTGCTATGCCTCCAGGTGCTCAGAAATATCCAGGTACTCCTGACCTCAGGGTGTGAGCCAGCCTCTTTCAGTGTTTGAAGCTCTAGATTCTCACACGTCCTTTAGCCGCCAACAATTTCCACTTCCTTTTGGATTAATTGGGGTGGGAGTGGCACAGAAAATGTTCACTGCCCATAAAAGTTACCTTGGAAGAATTAGCTTCAAGAGCCTCTCCACAGGCTTGGGAGTCAGTTTGGAGAAGGAGATTCTATGTGTGTAGACAGGCCCATGAATGCTACCATTTATTAATTTTTCCATGGAATTTTGTAATCCTGTATCATCTTTTCAAAAATTATTCTTCCTCTCTTTCTCTTTCCACTTATCCTATTTTCTTGGGGTCTCTCTTTAATTCATCTCCTAATTTTCAACCCATGAGTATGTGTCTTTTATTCATCTTTCAAGATTTGGTTCAAATGTCACTTCTTCTTGAAAGACTGCCGTGATTTCTCCAGGTGATTTAGCAATCCTGCTGCTGGCCTTGCATATACCTTTGTAACTGCTCTTAGAAAGTGGCTGTCACTGTTTTTTGGTCTTTGATTCTCCCCTGGTATTGTGGTGTAGAATCCAGGGCCTCATGCATGCTAGGTAAGTGCTCTACCACTGAGCTGCACCTCCATCCCCTTTTTAATTTTTTTATTCTGAGACAGGGTCTCACTATGTTGCACAGGCTGCCTCTGCCCTCGAACTCATGATCCTCCTGCCTCATCCTCCAGAGAAGCTAGGATTACAGGGGTGGGCCACAGCACCCAGCTTTGTGGCTGTCAATGTTTACTCAAACATTTCAACCCCTTGAGTGAATCATAAGTCTCTGGAGAAAAGGACTTGAGTATTCCACAGTCTAGCATAGTGCTTGGTAACCATAGGTATGCATATGATATTTAGAGAAGGAAGGAATGTCTCTTAAGCTCTATGTCTCCTGTGACTTTAAAACAATAACAATAACATTGACAGCAGAAACATCCCTTGCAGAGGCTGCCATCAGCTTTTGCAAATTGTCCCTTCTTAAGCATGCTGAGAACTTCTTGGGAACTTCTGCCTTTTTAGATGGTCCAGTGGTCTTTTCCCTGCCTCCCTGTCCTTCCAAAGGAAACTCAAAGTAAACGTAGAGGGGGTGGGCAGCTTAACCTCGAGGTTGGGTGGGTCCTAAGAGTTCTCTGGCCTTTGCAGACTGTGGCTCCTAAGAATTTTCTTGGATTTTGCAGGAACTATGGAGTTGCTTCATATCAGGACCAAAAATCCTTAAAACTAATCACCAAGGATGGGGGCAGGTCAACCCATACTTGAGAAGGCCTCCTCTAAGCAGCGAACAGTCTCAGTTGGCTGCTTCTAACCTCTCCATGTCATGATTCCAACACAAGACCAAACCACCACAGCCTGGGAGGAGTGCCCCAAACCTTTCCTTCCACCATGCAGGCTTTTGCAGCCCACAGGACACTGAGACAGTAAGTATAGACACAATCAGTTTGGAGCAACGTGTAACAGAAAACAAGAGTGATTTTCAAAGAGACCATCCAGGGAGAGGGAAAACCCCAACCTAGAAAGCGGTGGAAGTTAACATCTTGACAAAGACAGAAAAGCCCATGGTTCAGAGTATCATGTGTGAGGAACTGATATTAAATTTTCCTAGGAAAAGGGCTGGGTCAAAATAATTAAACTGTAATGTCAATGTATAATTTTCTAAAACAAAAGCAGTATGCTATTCATACTATTGTCATTCCAATGCAGTTCAAACTTCCCTCAACTTCAAAACAAAAATCTCTCAAGATTATTGGTTGAAAGGAATCTTGCAATGGAAAGATAACTTTGGAATGAGAAGGAGAATGACAAGAATTGATGAGTCAGATCCAGGCCTGGTGGTTCACACCTGTAATCCCAGAGACTCAGGAGGCAGAGGCAAGAGGATCACAAGTTCAAGGCCAGAGGCAGCCTGCATAACATAATGAGGCCTTGTCTCAAGATGAAAAAATAAAAAATGGGCTAGGGGTGCATTCCAGTGACCGAGAACTTGCAAAGTATGTGCCAGTCCTTGGATTCAACCCCCAAGTAAACAAACAAACAAACAAACAAAAAAAGGTCAGAGTTTCAAATGCGAACACTTTTATTGTGCCTTGCCTCAGCTTTAAGTAGCTTCTTCATTAGACAGGGTCACCAGCTGAGGTCCACAAACTCTCCTAAGTGTGAGTAAGCACTTTAAATTGCTTTAGGACTCAATCCGGCCCCCACCCCTTCCAAAGAACAGGGCTGGGTTCTGATTATATCTATCTACACAAATACCTTCATTAACTTATTTTCTTTTTGACAGTATTGGGGGGTTGAACCCAGGGCCTTGACATGCTAGGCAAGTGCTCTATCACTGAGCTGCATCCCAGCCTGATTTTTTTATTTTTTATTTTGGGGCAAGGTCTCGCTAAGTTACACAGGCTACCCCTGGCCTTGAACTCTTGATCATCTTGCCTCCCTTCCTGCCCCAGTCACTGGAATTATAGGCATACACCATAGCACCAGGCAAATGGCCTTCATTTTCTATACTTTTTCTAGAGGAGGGGAAAATAACAGTAATGGGGATCAATATTGTTGAGTGCTTCTTTAGAAACTCCGACTTGTGGCCCTATGTCAATAGGAAATGCTGGGTTTACTTTGTGGAAGATATTCCACTCTGTTCCCTATTTTGTTTCAAAGAGAAGGGTGTTGGAAAATAGGACGGAAAAATTCAAGGTACATTGCACACACTGAAGGGTTGTCAGAGACCTGGCTGGGCAGCAAGGGGCTGTGAGAGAAGCAAATGATACAGGTTAATTCACTGTGCAACAACTATGAAGACCAAATCCACCTGCCACCTTCCTTATATGTGCTAAGTGTTGTCCAAGGCCTTTTTAATGGGAGGGAAACTGAGACAGCCCACAGGGGTCAGGGGGAGGGCAAAGGTCACTTTGGGTTGAGGTTGAGGCAGAGTTAAAACACTTACGTCGGAGGATCTCCCGCTGCTTTCTGACGTACCAGGTGTACAGGGCAGCACGCTTCTGGGTCTTCATAGGGGTGCCCTTGTTGAGATGCTGGGACAGGTGGGACTGGTTCAGGCCCGTGACATCGACCACCTCCCTCTGGGGGATGTTGTGCTGCTGCATGTAGCCCTTGATCATTTTGGCAGCCCTCCAAGGGTCCTCACTAGACAGATAAGAGATGGTTAGGGAGTTCCTTGGAGATGTCCAGGAAGAAATATTCACTTCTAGGGATTCTACCTACACTCTATGTGTAAAACTGACCTTCACATATTTATCTACCTGTCCAATCTACAACCTTGGGAGAAGTGTGAGGCCAAAATAAAACCTAAATAGAAGAGGAGTGTAAGTCCCCTGCCCAGGAGGCACCTCTCTTTCCTTCTGAGATGAGCAGGGAAAGGACTGCTCATCTTTAGGAATGAACCAGGGCCACCAGCATGCTTTCCCATTAAAGAGAATGAAAAGCTTTTGTTTTATTTTGCTTTCTTTACTTTTCCTGGAATTTGAGAGACTTAAAAGGCAAGGAGACCACTGGAAAGTGAAGATGCCAGGAGGCTGAGGCAGGCAGACTGATCCTACATCAACAGAGGGTTGCATCAGTTTCTGAATTCACTTAATTTCAGTTTAAACCTCTTCTATATGATCTTCTTTCTTAATGTGTCCCAGTCTCTTAAAAAATAGGGAAGAGTGCAACGTGTGTGTCCACCTCCTAAGAAGTAAGGAGGACTTCTTAGCCAAATATTAAATCATTTTCAGAATTTTAGGAAAGGTTCACAAAACCCATGACATTCCTGCCTGGGATTGAAGAATCATACCACTTTAGAAGGCAAGTAAAGGAAAAAAAAAATTATCCACAGCCCCGCCTCCCAAATAAAACCTAATGAGAACAAGTAATTTCAATTTTGAAGTAAGACATTAATGATCCCAAATGCCTTGTTTTTCTATATTCTTACACTTCTCCTCTGGTAAGGCAAGAAAATCTGGAAGGTAATATTTCTCATAAACTTTAAGCTTGGTCTAAGAGTGTGGTCATAGTTTTTATTTCTTGTTAATACAGGTATGTAAGATATTTATACTACTGCCTTTGAGGTTTATTTATTTAAAATGCTTTCAATTTGCTAACATCGTTTCCTACTTATTGAAAGATGATTTAAAATGAGAACTACTATTCAAATTTTAAAATTAAGAAAATAATACACCCTGTTGAATGACGTATTAAAGAACCAATACATTCACATATTTACTACAGCTATATACTTAACTTACAAAAAATCCCTTTATTGTATGTTGAGATATATATTAGGTTGATAGGACATGAAAAGTGAAAGGAAAATAAGTTTCAGAGGAAACAATAAAAATTGGTGCTAAACAGAGGCCAGATACAGTAATAAATAATTTATTTTTAAATGGTGCCAGTATGTCAAATGAAATTAACTTGCAAACTGTATTAAAAAATCTCCAGCAATCAAACCGAGACATTTTATAAGTATTTGTATAGTTGTGATGAATTTAGCAAGCCGTTGATACTGTATTTGTGAGAACCCAAGCTTTGAAAGAAATGATTTTGAGAAATACAAAATTTTCAGATTAATGATATATATAAATAACGAATTTCTGAAGTATTTATAAAAGTATTTCCAAATAATAGAACATAGTGAAGTAACTACAAGAACAAACACAGAGAAAATGCGTTCCAGTTTCAAACGTGGAGAATTCACCTTGAGCAAGAGAAAAATAACGTAATAAATATTTTAGGCATACCATGTAAACATCAGAGATCATTACAAAGCTTATTTCTGGTAAATATTTCCACAGGTATTTTTAGGGTGGAAAAACATTTTTAACAGGTATGAACAATGGCTTCCAAAGTTAGAAAAAAAAGGTCTTTGGATTTTAAAAGTTAACACTGTATTGCTTTAACAGATTCTTTGGGCATGTTTCTTTTGTTTAAATTCTTTACCTGAGTTCATTTTGCATGCCTTAAAAACCTAGGGAAATAGTGTAATGTTCTAAGTGTGAATGGTTCTGGTAACAGAGTCAATTCAACAAGGGAAACGGTTAAGAAAAAAAGAAAAGAAAAGCTCTCAAAAACCTTCTAAACTAAGGCAAAACCTTTACGCCGGGAATTAAAAGACTAGAATTGAAGGTAAGATGGCGTAGTTATACCTTTATACCTCTCTGACCACAGAATTCACTCGTATTCACTGGGAAGAGCCAGGAGACTTGGTTATGTTTTTAAAAAACAGCCTCCACAAAGGCGCAGATTCCAAGCAGCAAGCTCGGCCATTGCGTGCCCAGCGCAGGTGTCAAACGCTGTACCACCGCGCCCGCACGGTCCGCCCGGCGCGCTCCTTCTCAAACAATGACTTTGCTGCTGGCCAGCAGAGAAAGCCCGGAGCCGCAGCACAACGCACAGCGCGTTCGTTACGAAGCCTCAACTCCAGCTTCTTAGCGAGCAGCCAACTTTCCTAACGCCGCCACCTGCTCGCCAGCCTCCAGCCGGGCTCCGGCAGGTAGCCGGGGACCGGGAAGCGCGCAGTGCCCAACCTTCCTTTCTAGTCTTTCTCTTCTAGGAGATGTAAAGGGTGACCAAGCTGCGCAAAGTAATCCCACTCCTGTTTTTTTGGTTTTGTTTTTTTCTTCTGTCCGCCTTAGGGGAACAAGGTGGGCAGAAAAAACGAGTTCCTGGCACTATGGAGCCCACTGTGCAGTGACCTGGGAACCGCAAGCAATTTCTTGAAAAATTACTTTAATAAAGTCAGCCACTCCCGGAGCGGGAGGAGAGAAGGCAGCACCCGCTTGGGAAAGGGTCAAAAGCTTCGGGGTCTGTGCAGCGACCATACCCCAGAGAGGGTCTCGCCTCCCTTAGTCCTCCCCACCCGCTTTGGGGAGGGAAGGGAGCTGAGGTCCGGAGACTCCCGGCCAGGCCCGGCTCTCGGCCGGCGGGGCCTGCGGATGTCCGCGGCCCTGGGGCTCAGCGGGCGGTTCTGGCGCACCGGCAGCCACGGTGGGTCGGCGGGGCCCTGGGTCGGCGCGTGTGCCCTGCGAGTGGCCAGCACCTCGCATCCGCGTTTGGATTTCCTGTCCTTTCTAAGCCGCGTTTACAACCTCACCAATGAATAACCCGCCTCTCTTTTCAACCTAATCACGGCTCTTTGTGTATCTTTCTGTTGATGATTTATAGAAATAAATTAATAACACCCCAACTCCACGTGCTGCAGTTTATGTTACATCTCCGCTGCTTCCAGCCCCGCGCGGGACCAGGTGCGGAGGGACGCCCCGGGCCTCCTCCGGCTTCCTGGATCCTCCCTGCTCCCGGCTAGACAGCAGCCGCGGGCGGCCAGGAAGAAGGGCCTAGGCCCCTGGTGGCCGGCGGCGGGCGCCTGGTTGGTCCGCCAGGCCCTGGTCAACCTCTGCGCTGTCCTGGCGCCCTGTTCTACCAGAGGTTTCTCTTCCAAGCCCTTTCAGCCTCCATGACGCACACCTTCCAGCTCCCTAATCCCGGCCGGGGAGAAATCACCGCCACTCGGGGAAAAGGCAAGGGAAGAACCTCGAGTCTATGAATTATAGCAAGACATCTTTTTTGGGGGGGAGTGGGGAGAATCTAAAAGTCCTCAAGACAGTCTTGGCTAGAGGGCAAGCCGCAGGGTCTCCAGAGCGCAAATTCAAATGCAAGGTCATACTCCATCCGGACCTGTCTCTGCGGGCGTGCGGCCGAGAAGTCTCGGGCGCGACTTCAGTCCTGGCCTCTGAAACCTTGACACCGAGGCGCTGAAGTGTCAGAAGCCACGCGAGGGGCTCCTTCCTAAAGCCGAGTGGCTGAGGAGCTACGTGCGGTCTAAGGGAACCGCTCGGCTCCTTGGATAATTAGTAACTAGCTGTCAAAGCGTAGGCCGGTCGAAGGAGACCGGCAAACGATCCAGCTCGGAGAGAGCCCGCCAGCCTGCTCGAATTCCCCGGGGGACCCCGGGGTGTCCCCGGCCACATGCCTCCACGCCCTCCTTTTTCAGAGCAAGACCAAATCCTCTGAGAATGAGGTCTTAGTCACGTATGCCCCACCTCATCCCGCTTGCTCAGATGTACGGTTTCTTTTGCTCCGCGCGGGTCCACCCTGACCCTACATGCAAACCTTCTCCTTTACAAATCTAAACCGGCTTTGAGGAGTCTAGGTGATCCTGAGCCTAGCTGGGGCGTTGCAGATGGAGTGCCCACCAGAGAACTTGCCTCCCAGGCCCCAGGCCCCGGTGCTGCTTGTCCCTGGATTAAGAACGGCAGGTCGCTCAGGCGGAGGCCGGCCTGCGGCTTCCTGCACCCGAGGCAGGGCCAGGAGAAATGTATGGCCTGAAGGTTTGGGGGCACAACACTTTGCTCCTGGGAAATCGCAGGTATTTCACTTGGGCCCACCCGCACCTTCAGGCTTGTGGGAAAACATTAGGCCCCAGGCTCTGCACCTCTGTTCTCCGGGCCCAGCCCCAGTCCTATTGGGAAAACCCTTGGGTCCTGGGCGCTGGCCTGGGCAGAGGAAGACGAAGCTTCAGACTTCAGGGTTGCCGGGTTGAGGGACCAGGGGGGGCCCAGGTGTTGGGAGAGAAGCAGAGCGCCCCCCGGGGGACTTCCCCGGTGGGAAACATTTGGCCAGAGTAGTCAGCACGGCGTGGTGAGGGAACAGGGCCCGGGGCTCCAGGGGCTCAGGCGCTCCTCCACACCCCGCTCGCTGCCTACCTGAGCATCCGGTCGACCTCGGCCCGCTGCTCCGCAGCCTCTTCGGTGTTGAGCGCCTGCAGCTCCTTGAGGATGGGAGGGGTGTCATAGTCATCGCCGTCCTCCGAGCCCTCGTCGCCGGACAGGCGGCCTTTGGTGTGGCCATTGGTGAGCGTATGGAAGACCGGTTTGGTGTCGGGATCGGTCCCGCTCCCGGGGGACAGAGGCAGTGTCTCCAGTTTCACCCCGAAGTTCGGGGACGGCAGCAAGTCCTCCAGGGCCTGGACCAGGACCTCCTTGGTGACCCCGGAGCTCAGCAGGGCGCTCAGGAGTTCTTGCTGAAGCGACGTGAGCTTGGACACCATTTTCCAAGAACGGAAAAAGAAGGGGATGAGGGGGTGGTGGGTGAGAGAGAGGAGGGTGGAGGGGAGTTTCACAAGTAAACTCCAAGTCCTTGAACCCCTCCACCCTTCAGCCTCCAGACACCTGTTACTCCCCGGGTCCCGGAGTCTCCTCCGAGAGGAGTCAAAAAACTTCTAACTTGCCATGATCGCCACCATTAGGCCATATAAGATATGCAAATTAGTGGGAAGGGCCCTGCTTTCGGCAAGATGCAAATGGTGGTGGGGAGGGGGAAAACCGAGAGAGAAGGAGAGCCTAAGGGGCAGTCGTGGGGAGCGGTGTTTGCCAGGGCGCATTGTACTTACACTGGGGGGCTGAAGACCTCTCACAGGTTCTGTTTATCAGCCAAACTTTAGCTGACCTTCGGACTTATTAAGCAAGTGGCTTGCAGCCTAGGCGCAGGGGCTTTTACACTGACGGCAAAGCTCGGCTTTAGTCCAGAAAGAAGAAACTGCGCTTCCGGGGTTCAGGTGAGAGCTGGAGAAAGTTGGGGTGCTCTTGGAAAGAGATGAGGGAGGATGAGAGGAGTGGAGCCTCCAATGCATCTGCGGGTGATAGACTGGGAGATGAAACAGACCGTTTGGGAACAGGCCCAGGCAGAGAGGGAAGTTATAGGAGGGGTGAATGTGGATTAGAGGGACCCCATTTAGTTCTGCCCGGGTTACAGCCTTGCAGGACCCTGGCCCTCACTGGCCAGTCTGGCTGTTTGGGTTTGCAAGACTGCGGGTCCAGTATAGGCAAGGGTGAAGGTAGCCGGCAGGACCCTTGGAAAGCAGCGCCGACTAATTTATGGCCACAGGGAGTAGCCGAAGTGGAGCTGCCCCCACAGCTGGTCTTGCACCAGCGCCTAGCCTGGCCAATCCGGCGGGGGAGAGGGACACCTGGGTCACACTCTCTAGCTTAAATCGGGAATATTAAAGCACCTCCTCTTTGGAAGCAAAAGTAGGACTGTGGGGTCTCCTTTCTAGTAGTGAAAGCAAAGCTTGGCCTGAGGCTGGATAGATGGTTGGAGCCGCGTATTCCCCAGGCTCACTCTGGTTTGTTCTCAGTTCCAGGACATCTGCTGCAGGTCAGAAACGCGCTCTGCAAACTCAAGGTCACTGCAACCGTGGCAGGAGTCTTCCATGCCAAGTAGAGTAGGTGCCCGCAAAGCCACAGAAGGAAAGTTTTTTCCACCCAGGCCCAGCCCAGAAGGAAGTCATAGGCCTTCCAGCACCTGGGGCATTTCTGCCATATCTCCCACAGGGTTCAGAGGGAAGGAAGGGGACACTAGGAACACCCACACTTACAGGCTGGGACCTGACCTACAGAAGAACATAGGAAGGGGCTCCTTAGGATCCACAGCTGTCAGAACGGTAGCACCTGAGGCAGAGGCTGCCCCTTCTCGTCTTTGAGCCTCAGTTTCCTCATCTGTGAAAAAGGATACTCACCCTTTTTGCTTGTTAGTGAAGGTACAGATGGGGCTGTATACATTGAGTTCACCTGTGCAAACTCTCTAACACTAGTGTTCACTCTTTCCACTCTGGAAAGGCAGGAGGCCAATTCCTAGGAGTAAAATCTAGCCCTTGTAGAAGCTTAGAGTTCTCAGCATCAGAAAGAGCCCATGATGAGGATGAAGGGACTGGACAATTAAAGAAAAAAAATTTCAGAATTAGCAGGAAAATTGCAAAGGAACATCTCCACACATTCTCCTACCTCTCTCATCATCAAAGATAATTAAGAGGAAGTTGGTGTTAAGTTAGGGACAAAAAGGAATTTCAGCCTGAAGGAAGAAAGGTCCAGCAGGTCCATGTCTCCTAGGTATATGAAGGCTGATGGCGCAATTGGTTAATCCAAGGCAGGCTGCTAAGGAGTGAGGATGCCTCTTTTAAATACAGAGTGGGCCGCCTGGCCTACCTGTGCTGGGAGCCTTGGAGAAAGAAGGAGTGGTTGTGGGCATGGAGCACTTCGGAAGGTCTACACCTATCTCAGACCCTCTTTCTCTGAGAAAGGAGTAATAAGTTCATAGAAATGAGGGCCTTTTATTTCACCTTCCTGCCTTCTAGTTTGTCATGATGTATTCTGGCAGGTTCTTGTCCCTTGATATCCCTCCCAGAGTTATTATTGCCTCCCTAGCTCATCTCAAGCAGGATAATAAATTGTTCAGAATAAATGTCCTTAGAGAACAACCTCTTTTTCTGTTTTTTACTTGCTATCACGATAGAAGCATGAAGTGTCATGAAGATCAGTTTCTAAGTTAAGCTGGGAAAACTCATTAAAAAGCCAGCCACAACTTCCCTTTTAACAGCACAGCTTTGATTTGTAATTTCAACTCCTGTGTGCCTCATCAGATTCCAAAGCCTCATTCTCTCTTAAAATTCAGGTGTTAGCACATCCATTCTTTCCCTAACCCCAGCCACCTATGAGAATGCATAGGAAACTGCACACAAAGTATAGGGAAAACTTCCTTTGAGTGTTTGGGTATGTCTCCCAGGTAATCTGGTTATTGGTATCCAGAAAGTTCTTCTAATTCTGTCCAGGCTTATCGTGCATTTGCCACTTGGTGCAATATAGGTGCTCACCAAGTATTCACAACTATAGATCTATGGGAAGATTCAATACCTACCCCTTCCTATGGAAATTTATAAAGAAAAGTACAAGTACATTAGCACATAGACATTCAGTAAGTCATAATTAGTAAGTCATAAATGCTTACTAATTAGCTATCTCATGAAACCCTTCGGTAAAACTTCCCTGTTAGAGAGAGACACAGCATGATTGAAACAATCTTTGCTTATACTTCACATAGGATAAAGTGGTGATGGACTGAGATAGTGGTCCCACCTTAAAGATGGGAAAGTAAGATGTTGGAGAGTATAAAAGGTTGCTTATAGCCCCTGGAGTAAGTTAATGGAAGGGCTGAGACTGAGGTTCAGGACTTTTGAACAGGGCTTTAGGATGAAAGAGGAGACTCTCTAGCTTTCATTGTTTTGGGAGATGAGAAGTTGAAAGGGAGATTCTGTGAAGGAGAGGTGGAGGATACGCATTAGAAAACAGAGGGCAGGCTTTGGACTCAAACAGACCTAATTGTATAAAAGGATAATGATACTGCATTGTGTTTCTGTGAAAATGAAATGAGTTAGTGATTGCAATGTCCTGGATTATGGTAAATTCTCACATATTTAGAGAAAAGAGGCACATCATGAAAACATGCCAAAGAAGCAGGCAACAGATCTCCTATACTCTCATCTTGGTTTTTAGAGTTACTAAGTTGGAAGAGCTGGAGCTTGGCTCAGTTGGTAGAGTGCTGATTCTGTGCAATCTGAGGCCCTGGGTTGGATCCCCAGCACCACAAAAATGGGAGAAGGACCTGGTAGCCCACCACAGAAACAATCAGCCATTGAAAATCCTATGAATAGCAGAGAAGCAGTGACAGTACCTGGAATGACACAGTGTCAGGTGTGTTTTGTTCTGTTGTACATAGAGTTGCTATGAGTCATACCCAACGTAACAACAACAAACCTCCAAAATTTTCCCATTGATTAGGTAGAATATCTAGAAGGCCTCAAAATGAAAATATCTGTAGAGAAAACATAAATACCACCCTATCCCATGTCCAAAGGATCTTGGAGGCTTTATTGTTAGAGAGCAATATTGCAGCCTAGGGAACATTCCAGGCTTCAGGGTCAGAAGCCTGAGGTTCTAGAGCTGATCACAACACTCCTTTTTGGATGATTCTTCACCTCCGCAAGGCTAGAACATTCTAGGAGTCAGCAAACTTTTTCAGTAAAGGGCTGGATGGTAAATATTCTAGGATTTGTGGGCCATAAGTCTCTGTCTCAATTATTCAACTCTGTTGTTGTAGACGGTACAAAAATTAATGTTGATATTGATAACTGTGTATCAATAAAACTATTTGTAAAAACATTTGGCTTACTGGATTTGGCCAATAGGCCACAGTTCATCAACCCCTGGCTAAAACACTTAGGCAGATTGAAATCTGTAGATATAAAGGGACCTTAGAAGTCATTTCACTTCATTTCTTCTTTTTGGGGTGAAGGAGTAGATTCCTTGTTTGGGAGAAAAATGACTTTCCCAAGAAATACAACACAAGACACTAGGGAATCTCAGCTTTAGAGTCAGGAGAACCAGCTACTTTGCGGATGTGGAACATGACTTTGGGCAAGTTACTTCATTTCTTTTGGTCTTTCTATTATGACCACAGGTAAATGTAGATAACAATGGAATTTATACCTCATAGGATCATGTTGTTGTTGTTGTTGTTAGGTGCCATCGAGTCATGTCTGACTCATAGCGACCCTCATAGGGTTTTCAATGGCAGATTGTTTTAGGATTGCCTTGGGAGTGGGTTACCACATCCTTCTCCCATTTTTGCAGTGTTGGGAATCGAACTCTGGACCTCAGAAACTGCAGAGCAACTCTCTACCACCAACTGAGCTAAATCCCAGCCCCTCACAGGATCATGAGAAGTGTTAAGTGAAATAACACTGAAAAACACCATGTATGGAGCTGGCACAAGTGAGGCACAAATCAAGTGCTGCTAGATCATAGCACATGGCTTAAGGACTTTCTCCCTGCCACCTTCCCTCTCTCTCTTCCTCCCTTCCAGATGCATAGCTTGTGGGGTAACTTCACTAACAAACACTACCAAGTGTTCACTATGTGAGTTGCTCTTTGGTAGGTTCCCTCTGCTGTTTGAGGGAATCCATAAAATCCCAAATTCCACCAGTCCCAGGCACTGGCTTCCTATCTAGAAATCTCTTGCACCTCTAAGCTTTTATTTCCCAAACGTGTTGCCATGAGATGACCTTTGCCAGGGAAACTCCTCAGAGCAGAGGAGATTTTTTTCCTTTCAATTCAGCAACCCACATCCTTCTGCTGGGTCATTTTTAGAAATAGGGTGTTCCCTGTAGCTTGTAAAAGATTAAATTAAAAACCAGTGACCTAGTATGATATTAAACTAATAAATACTACACCTAGCATGAAGAGCTTTCACTCCAGAACAATAGCCTATGCCTCTTTCTCCTTCTGCAAGACTGGTGAGAAGCAAGATTGGCTGTGGACCCAGCACATAGTAGGTGCACCATGAATGTTTATTTAGTAAATGGTAGGATCATCACACAGTAGGTATTCCATGAATAATTATTTAATAAGTGATATGGGGTAGGCTATAGTGTTAAGGGAAAAGAAAGCAATATTTTTTATTATAACTCCCTGGAATCTATTACTAGATTAGTATTACAATAAGTGCTACTGAGATGCCTTGTTGCATATTCCCCCCTTTCCCTCACAAACCTATGAAACATGTAGTATCATCTCCCCTTTAATGGGGAGGAAATGGAAGCTCCAGGAGGCTAAATGTTGGCTCAAGAACCTGCAAATGGCTAATGATTGGAAACTTGGACTTGGACCGAGGACCTCAAATACCGTGTTAAGTGCCCAGCATCTGTGCTTTGGCACTGTGCTTGCGAAGCCTCTACCCAGCCACACTGAGGCGGGACACACAGGAGCACCCTGAACAGTCAGCAGAGAGAGGAATCCATGACATAGTTGGGGGGATATTTCAAATATCTTTCAGAAGGAGGTGCCTGACACACCAAGAACTATATAATATCTGTACAGTATCTTATGATGTGCTAAGAACTTTCTCCTTTTTCATCCTCAAAGATTCCTGTGAAAAAGCCAATCCACAATGAATAGATGAGGGGACCAAGACTTGGGGAGGAAGAATGACCCCCTGAAGGTGCCAGAACCACTATCTCCTGACTGACATCTTCTGTTTCTAGACCCCTGTGCTCCTCCAAGACACTGTTGGAATAATAACAAGCACAAAGGGAAGCCCAGTAATAGGTACAAAACTTCAGAGTAATATGCAATACCGTGCCCCAGTTTCCATTCCTGGCATCATGCTTAAGAGAGAGAAAAGTTGTCTTCTTCTCCTCTTCCTCCTCCTCCTCTTCCTCTTCCTGTCTTCTTCCTCCTCCTTCTTCCTCTTCTCTTTTTCTTCTCCTTCCCCTCCTCCTCCTCCTCTTCCTCCTCCATCTCCAACACTTTTTTCCTCCTCCTCCTTCTCTTCCTCCTTCTTCTTTTCATGAACATGTTCGAGGAAAGGGCCCAGTCTCTGAGTTGGGAACTTCCACACCTGATGTTACCCTGTGTCTCTCTGACCAATGTCTCTTCCCCTCCAATCCCTGAGCTCCTATTCTAGGGCAGTGGGCCTTACCCTGCTCTACCTGCTGTGCCTGGTCAGAGTGCTGTCCTCAACTTTTCCCTTGGACACAAGAGTGGCCACTCAGCTTCACACTAAGGGATGACCAAGGTACCCTTTTATGCCCTGGTGACCAGACACAGACTCGACTCCCTGGCCTGACATAATGCAGTGAACATTTACTGAGCATGTGCTATGTGCTGGACACTGTTAGGGGTCTGGCATTATTGGGATGAACAAGATTCAATTGCTGCTGTAAGGCAGTTGGAATGAGAGAAATGGACATGTATTTGCTTACCTGTATTGCTAGATGCAGTGAATTGGCTTTCTAATAAACATTGTGTTGATTGTTGTTGTTGTTGTTAGGTGCCGTCAAGTCGGTTTCCGACTCATAGCGACCCTCTGTACAACAGATTACTTTACATAAATCATTTCATTTATGTCTCATAGTTGTCCATGAGGCAGCATTATTACTCCTATTTCTAGTTTTTTCAATTGATGCTCAGAGAGCTGGAGTTGCAGAGAACTTGTTACTGAGCTGAGATTTAAGCATGGCTCTGCCTGACTTCAACTGTTTTCTATACCAGCCAAGAGGCAGGTACCATAGGGAAATCAGCTGGGGCTTAGAGTCAGGCTGATCTGGATTTGAACCTGCTTCTCCTGCTTCCTAAGTTTGATTTGACCTTGGGCAACTAGCCACTCTGAACTTCAGTTTCTTCATCTGTGAAAAGGAGGACACTGTAGAAATTGGCAGGCAAGGTAATACATAAATCACCTGGCACAATTAGTAAATAGAAGTAAATCTTAATAAAAATAGGAGTAGCAGCAAAGTTCTGTAGGGGCTCAGGGTCACTGAAGGATAAGTAGAGTTTTAACATTGAGGAAAAGTCAGAAAGCACTTCAGGCAGAAGGAAGAGCTGAGCAAAACATTGAAGACATGAAAGTGGATGGTAAGGTGATAGGGTGCAGGGCAAGTGGGGCTATGTGGACCAAAGAGGGATCCTGCTAACAGTGACAGGGCTGATGATGGCAAACACTGAATGTCAAGTCTGCAGTTCTGAGTGTCGCTCCATATGTAATGAGGAATCTCAGTTTTCAAGGAGGTCTGTGCCATTATTTAATTTGTGTTTTTTAAAGATAATGTTTATAACACCATCAACTGTAGTGTTGTTGTTGTTAGGTGCCTTTGAGTCAGGTCAGACTCATGGCGACCCTCATAGGGTTTTCAGTGGCTGATTGTTTCAGGATTCACTGTGCTAAGATTTACACCATTATTTTATTTGACCCTTATCTGAAATTACTCTCATTATCTCTACTTTACAAAATTAAGAAATGATTAAATGGCTAAATGCTCTCTGCCTCTTCCTTTTTCCGGAGTCAAAATGGATTCAGACTTTGGATTCACAACCCACTACCTGCTATGGGAAATTTACTAAACCTCTCTGGGCCTTGGTGTTCCCATCTTTACAATGGGGATAGAGATAACAGCCACCTAGTAGGTAGGTTGTAAAGAGTGAGTCAATGTATGTAAAACCATTAGAAGACAAATACCAATAAGTATCTGACAATTTCTAGCTGTGATGATGGGGGTTGGCCAAGGTGGCATACCTAGAAAGAAAGTGACCCAAGGGATTCCTTGGCAGAGACTGTCTGGGAGCTCAGTCCTTCTGCAGGTAGGAGGTGAGGAAGGTGTGTTGGTAGGGCTGTTGTTGTTGTTATGTGCACTCTAGTTGAATCCAACTCATAGTGACCCTCACAGGATTTTCAATGGCTGGTTGTTTTGGGATTGCTTTGGGAGTAGATTGCCATGTCCTTCTCCCATTTTTGCAGTGCTGAGGATCAAATCCAGGGCCTCTGAGAGCCCAGAGAAGCACTCTGCCAACTGAGCTAAACTCCAAGGCAGGCACAGTTAAAAAAGAAGAGAAATTTGAAGATCTCATTCTCACTATTTGTATTAAATAACTAATTTACAATATGCGCCACAGTACTAATATTTTACATGCATCATATGACTAACAAAATAAATAAATAAAAAGACAGAGTTAACATAAATACAAAAACAAGACCTAAGATTTTCCTCTTTTCCCTTCCACATTTCATTTTGCCTACCCCAAACTTGTAGATTTCTGTTCTCATGTACAGAAGCACTAAATTTTATTTTTGGATAAACAGAAACCTGATAGAGGTTCTGGAGGGCAGGGGCTTGGAAAAAATCAAGGGAAGGGATAGGTATGAGATGAGAGAAAGGGAAAAATGGAAGAAAGGAAGAGGATAATGAGAATAAGAAATAAGAGAAAGATAAATATGAGGGGAATGAAGAAGAAAGAAATGGGAGAAAGGAAGGAAGGAGGAAAGAGAGAGGGGAGAGAGAGAGAGAGAGAAAGAGAGAGAGAGAGAGAGAGAGAGAGAGGAAAACTGTCCCTAGATACCACTGGGCAGAGACAGTGCCTCTGTTTTTGGCATTCCTTTGTGACTTTTTTGTTTCTTTTGGAGATTTTGGGTTATCTGCTTATTCTGTGGTTGAGAATTGCTATTCATCTGCTTGTCTGTTTACCATAGCTGCCCAGTAGGGGAAACAGGGACAAAAGCACTCCATAAGGAGAGCGCCAGTCACTTGTTTCTAAGTCTAGAGGCCCCTGACCTCTCCTTGTGATGACCAGCTGCCCACCAGGGACAAGCTCTGCCTCTCGAGCCTGGTGCCAGTCATCATCGCTCTAGCCTGCGGATGAATCTCAAAACTGCCTTCCTGTTTAAGGCAAACATGAATGTGTGGGGGTGGGGGAGACTCTGGGCAGTGCTATGGTTTGGATAAGTGTCGCCCAAAGGTCATGTGATAAAGGTTTGTTTCCCAGGGTGGTGCTACTGGGAGGTGGTGGAATGTTTAGGAGACAGGACCCAGTGGGGTGTCCTTAGGTCATTGGGTGTGTGCCCTTGAGGGGGATTGTGGGACCTTTGCTCAGACCCCTGGGCGCTGCAGGAGTGCTCTGTCACAGTCTGAGGGCTGGACCTTGGCCTCTGTCCACGCATTCAGAGCCACTGGCTAATGAAGTGGGTATTGCTCTCTGGCCTGTCTCTTCCAATAGTTATTTCCCCTCTGTGGCCTCTTTTGGCAGTGGTGTCAGGAGTGACAGAGAGCCTGAGCTTTTCCCATCATTGTCCCCCACACCTCATTAACTTCTTGCAGCTGGAGCTGGAGATGGTGGAGCAGAAAAGCTGCCAGCTTCTTCAGAGAGCAGAGCCGTGCACAGGTTCCCAGAAGTTCCTGACCCAGGAGTTCCCTGCTGCAGGGCATGGGGGATAACCTGGCTCAGAGAACATTGGAAGAAAGTCATATTTGTAGGAAACCCCGAGTTTTTTTCTTTTTAGATCCTTGCTTTAAAGATAAAGGAAAAGCCTCTTCAATGTGGAATGAATCAAAGGATACAGAATAAAATAATAAAAATTCTGTACAAAATAATCATTTTGTTGTTAGGTGCCATGGATTTGTCTTACTCATAGTGACCCTCATAGAGTTTTCAATGGTTGGTTGTTTCAAGATTGCTTTGGGAGTGGATTACACACAATGAAAACACAAGCAATGCTTGTTGTTGTTGTTGTTAGGTGCTGTCGAGTCGGTATCCGACTCATAGTGACCCTCATAAGGTTTTCAATGGCTGACTGTTTTGGGATTGCCTTGGGAGTGGATTGCCAGGTCCTTCTCCCATTTGTGTGGTGCTGGGAATCGAACTCGGGACCTCAGAGACTGCAGCGCAGTGGTCTACCAACTGAGCCAAATCTCAGCCCAAGCAATGCTTACTGAGTGAAAATTTCTTATTTGAATTTGGTAGAGCCCGGGACCAGAAGGCATGTAATATTTGTTGAGTAACTGAATGAAGGAAAGGCAAATTTTCATGATAATCTTGTGACACAAACTGGGCCAAGTCTTCATGGAACTAAGGAGACTGAAGCCCAAGAAGTCAAGGGCCTGAAGTCACATATGAGTGAGTGGTGCCAAACCCCATCCTCTGTTGTCATTAGGTATACGCCGTGAGTCCTTTTTTAACTTTGAGAAGATTTGTCACTTGCCTAGGTATTCTGGTAATGTCATTTCTTTAGAACAATGGAATTTAGTTTGTGTACATCGTGCACCTACAAGAAGACAGGCATGTCATTGGGCATGGGCAGTGCCTCTGTCCTCTGGAAGTTCACAGCCTGACAGGCACGACAGCTCCAGTGACCCATAAGACTGTCACTTTCACTATTCATTTCTTTGTTTCATGACTGAATATTTTTCTAATTTGTGCTAGCATTCACTTAACACAAGACTTGTTTTCTAAATTACAAAATTAATAAACATGGTATTAGCACACCCGTGCTCATAGCAGTCTTATTCACACTAGCTAAAAGGTGAGAGACACCCAAGTGTCCACGGGCAGATGAATAGGTAAGTGCCATGCAGTCTCTGCATGCAGTGGAATATCAGCCTCAACCAGCCTCAAAATGGAATGAAATCATGACCCAGTCTACAACATACAAGAACCTTAAAAACATTACATTAGGTGAAATAAGGCAGACACAAAGGGGACAAACATTGTAGGATTCCACTCATATGGGGTAGCTAACAACAAAAACAACAACAGCATAGCCAGGTGGGGTGATGGTCCTGGAGTCTCTAACCTGTGGTTACTGCCTGTGGGTTTTTTGGTATAAACTTTAATGACTGTTACTGAGATTGCATGTGACTTTTTCACTCCCCCTTCTGTCAGATTTGCTAATATGTGAATAGATAGTACTTTCTTTTTTCTCTGCCAACAACAGGAAATTTCTTATATGGACCATCTCATAATTCCACAGCAATTTTTTTAACAGTACTGGGGAACTGAATCCAGGGCCTTGCGAATACTTTGCAAGCACTCTACCACTTAGCTACACCCCTAGGCCATTTTTAATTTACTTTTTATTTTGAGTCAAGGTCTTGCTAAGTTATGCAGGCTGCCTCTGGCCTCAAACTCAGGATCCTCCTGCCTGTGCCTCCCCCAACTTCCAGCCTCTGGGATTATAGGTGTGCACTATCATGCAGGGCTCAGGAAAAAAAAAAGTTTCCATTTAATCCAGTTCTAAAATTCCCCATCCCATACAAAAATTACAATGTTATACATGCAATACTTGGGACAGAACAGGAGGCAAATGATTTGTCAAAGTTTAAAAATTTCTCCTTAAGACAACATTTGCTGATAGAAGGAATTTCTTCTCTATCATAGAAAAGCTGTTACACAAACACACACACGTACTCACCCCCCAGCTTTCAAAGAATAGTATAAATCACAATTGTGACTTTAATCACAATACAAGTGCACCTCTTTTCAGGTTGTCTTTGAGATTTTTCTTCTGAAAACTGTTCTGAGGAGGCCAGTTTTGTTTTTTGTTGTCTCCAATCCCTGCTGACGGACCAAGGACTTCAGGCTGTTTACACGGGAGAGCTTTAGATATGGTTATTTGTATGGCATTGTATAGAGGCCTTCAAATATTTGCCAGGAGGTTTGGTGGAAAATGTCTAGACCAGTGCAAACACTGAAGGCCCCACAGAAATCCCAGAAGCTCATGGGGGCCATTCAAGAATTCTGCTCAGTCTGATTGTCATCGCAAGGAAACCCTCCAGATCTTTGTCAGGTTGGTAAGCCCACTGGAAGGTCCAAGTCCATGAAAAGGTTTTTTTTTTTTTTTTGGTTTTTTTTTTTTTTTTTTAGACAAGATCTCACTCTATAGCCCAGGCTAGCCTCACCCATGATCCTCCTGCTTCAGCCTCCCAGTGCTGGGATTATGGGCATGCACCACTATATCTGGCTCCACATGCGCACACACACGCGCACACACACACACACACAAATCTTGATTTCACTATAACCAATTTTATTAATTTGTGAGACAAGGAGAGGTGGAGTGAGAAGCCCTAGATTACCTCCTACTTGCTGGGTCACTCTGGCAAGAAAATGGTCCTCTCTTGGCTCAGGTTTTCTTTGTTTAAATGAAGATGGTTGAGCAAAATAATCTTTAAGTTCCCCTTCTTTGATCCAATCCATCTATCCCTTTGTTGTTGTTGTTAGGTGCCGTTGAGTCCGTATCTGACTCATAGGGACCCTCATAGGGTTTTCAATGGCTGACGGTTTCGGGATTGCCTTGGGAGTGGATTGCCAGGCCCTTCTCCCATTTTTGCGGTGCTGGGAATTGAACTCGGGACCTCAGAGACTGCAGCGCAGCACTCTACCAACTGAGCTATCTATTCCTTAAGTACCTATAAAGTGTTGTCAGTGGAACCAGGTCAATGGTGGAAGACTCCAAGAAAAATGAGATCCCTTGCCTCAAGAAAGCTTGACTGGATATTTAAATCTTTTATTATTTCCCACTTCTAGAAGTTTCTTGGAAGCACATCATTTCACAGAGTGTACATAGGGTGGCCACAAACAAATAGATAATAAATCATTTGTTGATACATTATTATCACACAAAGAAATAATCATCACCTGTGTTTCCAGACTTGATTATTACCCTTTTTGCACAGGTGACCACACACTTCAAATAAATCATAAACCAGTTACTTTGTGGTCAGTAAAAGCCATAATATACTGAGCTCCTATTGTATACTAAGGTCTCTGTAGATGCTTTAAAAAACTTCATCTGAGAAGTCCTCATGACAATCTTGTGAGGAGGGCAGTGGTTTTTCATTTTACACATGAGGAAACCAGACTTTGAGAGGTTAAGGAACTTGCCTAGCACCACATACTCAGTAAGAGGGTCCAGCTCCCGCCCTTGCTTTCCTTCCAGAGTCTGATCACGTTTCACTGGGCCTCTGCTTCTGGGTGCCATATTTTGCATTTTATAAGGCACACAAATGTATCCCGATTTCAAAGTTGAGAAGGTGGAAGCACTGAGAGTTTAAGTGATACTTCCCAAATCCCGTGGCTAGAGAGGGCAGGGTGGAACTTGAAGGTGTTCTCACTCAAAAACCAGGGCTGCTCCTCACCTTGCCACATTGCTTGTGCAGCATGCTCCTGCTAACATGTTTATTTTATTTTATTTTATCTTATTTTATTTTATTTTTTCTGGTGCTAGTGATCAAACCCTGGGCCTCCTGTGTACTAAACAGACACTAACATTGAGCTACATCCCCAGCCCCCTGATGTGGTTTTGTAAGAGTGTTAGAGATGTCCGAGGGGGGCAGGCAGGCCAACATGTCCCCCTCCTCTCATTGTTTATAAACGGCTTCCTATTTCCTTCCTCACATATCTGCTTCTCCTACACTCTCTCCCCCAGTTCCATATGTGGAAATTTCATCTTTCTAGCTGCTCAAGTCCCCAAATGAGGAGTCATCCATTTCTCTTGTACCGGTAGCTAATCCAGAGGGATCTTTCTTTAATATAAACCCAGGATCTGACCACTTTATGGAACCTCTATCAACAGCTTCTCAGTCAGGGTAGTCATCTTTCCTATTGTTAAATCTGGTCCCTCTGTTTCTCTCTTTGTTGCACGCAGTCTGTTTTTTGCTCGTGGCCCAAAGAATCCTGTTAAATCAAATGTCAGATCATGCTATTCTCTGCTGATAAATATTCCAATGCTTTCCCATCTCATTCAGAGCGAAAGCCCTACATGATGTGTTGACTTCACCCACATGGCCTCCTTGCTATTCTTGGAATACTCCAGACACATTTCTGCCCCAGGGCCTTGGCACTTGTTGTTTCTTGCCATCGGACGCTCCTCCCCAGATATCTGCATGCCCTCTGCTAATTTGTCATCTTTTCAGTGATGGATTTCCTGCCCATGGTTATTAAAATTGTAGCTTATCTCCTACTTGATGATCAGTAGCTCTGTATTCTGGCTTTTTTTTTTTTTTTTTCTTCAAAGCATTTATCACCACCAGTTGAATCATGTACTGACAAATCAGTTAGAATGTAAGCCTCACTAAACCAGGATTATTGTGGGAGAGAGGAGGCTCGGGTTGCTTCCCTGCCTTAAGAATAGCATCTAGTATAGCAGTGTGTTCAGTAGGTCTCAGCAAATGTGTTTTGACTAAATAATGAATGGAACGTCCCTGTCCTCTGACAGATACCCGAGTTTCAGCCTTGCTGTATTTTCTCTCTTCTGGTCTGCAGAGTAGATCATCCTTATTTCAGTCACATGGTCACCCTCCTAAGACATGAGGCCACACATTCATTGCTGCCTCTGTACCTGAGCCCAGCTCCTCTCCAAAGAAGCGTGGAGGTTGAGGTGTAGTCAAGGCAGCTTCTGACCTATCCCACATTCTGGGAATCAGCGAGGAACCTCCCTGGAGGCCCCATCCCTGACTCCTCCATAAGACCCCACCTTCACAGACTTCCCTCTCAGTTTCAGGAGTTCACGAGCTGCTGAAGGTCAGCCGCTCAGCTTATTGAATATTAATTATTCAAGTGCATCTGGCTGTGTGGGAAATGTTCAGTCAGCAATGAAATAAAGGTGAATCACGGCGAGACAGAAAGCCCACACTAACGCCCCCTTCCTCCCTCTAAAGGGGTAAATGCCCTCTAAAGATCCCCTAAGTTTCTGGGCAAAGGAGAGAGCAACAGTACAATTTGTAATTTGTAAAGAAGGAGTCACTTAGCAAAGTTTCTGCTTGAGACATTCAATAACAGAATGGCTGTTCAACACTTTGAGGGATAATGTTGCTGATTCGAAATGAAGCATGCTCTCCTGTTTGTGGTGGAGGAAAGGGTGACATGGAGAGGAGTGGTGACTTTCCAAGGAAAACAACAGCTCAACAGATTTTACCCCTCGCATCAAGGGACAGTCAGGGTCACCTTCATCCCTCTGAAATGTCCCAGATCATCTCTGGAAGGGCATGTCATCATGAAGGAAACTCACCCGCCACTCCAACCCCAAACAGCGTTGAGTCAGGGTGAGAGTCCCTCAGGCAGGGCTGGGAAGAAGTTCAGAAGCGGCATTGGTGTTCCAGCTGGAACAGTCCTTAGAGGTCATCCAGCGCAGCCTTCAAGGTCATCTATACTTGGGGCATCTGAGGTACAGAGAAGCTATGTGACTCAGGGCCCTGGCCATGGTTCTATGTCCAGGGTCATTAAAAGACCTTGGCGCCCCCTGGTCTGGTACCCTCATGTTCCAGATGAGGAAACATAGACTCATAAGGCAGAAAGAGCAATGAGGCCAAGGAGGACTTTGGAGGCTGGGGAATACACTTAAAAATGGGCCTTTGCCCCTTCAGCTTCCTTGAGTTTGTCTAAATGGGACTTGCAGTTCTTTCTCTCTTCCTTCTCTTCAGTGTCAGAGTAACTTATACATCAATTTCCCTGAGTCCCTCAGGAAATGGCCTTGTGGACTTGAAAAAACACATGCCTAAATTCATTGAACCAAGTTAGTTTCTTGCACTGTTCCTTCTGTTCCATGCCAGTGTTTCCGTCCAGAACGAGGGTCAGGTTGACCAGAGTGCGGGGGGGAAAAGGGACAACAGACTCCTCCAGAGCCACACCTTAGCACTGAGAGAAGAGGGTATCACAGGAAATCCTCCCCAGAGCAGACTCTCCAAGTGACCTTGGCATACAGCAAGTGCATAGCAAACAAGTGTCAGCTTGCCCCGTCAGGTGCCACGCAGGAAAACTCAGGCTATCAATTTCACAACAAACCAACGGGTGCCCAGCTTATTCTTGTTGTTGTTGTTAGGTGTCGTCAAGTCGGTATCTGAGTCATAGCGACCCTCATAGGGTTTTCAATGGCTGACTGTTTTGGGATTGTCTTGGGAGTGGATTGCCAGGCCCTTCTCCCATTTTTGTGGTGCTGGGAATTGAACTCTGGACCTCAGAGACTGCGGTGCAGCGCTCTACCAACTGAGCTAAATCCCAGCCCCAGCTTATTCTAGGACCATAGTTATACTTGGAATTGTGCAGATGTCAAGACACATCTCTGTGTCTTTCAATTTTACCCTTGAGAACCTTAAAACCTCATTGGGAAGTCAATTCTATTATATAAGACACAGACTAAGCAAAATACAAGACAGTTCTCTATGAAACCCTTTAACATTGCTGGGAAGGCTGAGAGTGTAATCAGAAGCAGGCCCACTTTATTGCCATGCCAGATTGCTGAAGTGACTAACACTGATGGCAATAATAACAGTAGCAATAATGGTGATAGTAATAATAACAGCAGTCTTTCTTTGAGCTGTTACTGTGGTTACTACTGGGAATATGCTAAATACTTCACATATATTGTCTCATTTAATCTGCAAAACACCAGGTTTGAACTAATATTATTTCCTTGCCTTAGGTCATATAGCTCTAGGCATAGAGCCAGAATTTGAAGCCATGCCCCTTTAACATCAAAGCCAAGAGCTTAGTATTGACACTCACAGCTCACACTGCGCCTTCTGCCCTATTCTAGTCCTCTCTGTGCAGACAGTTTCTTCAAATAAATTCTCACTCCTTGTTTTCTGGTCACCACGTTCTGGTCCAGATCAGTAGTTCTCAAACTATGACACTTCCCACATAATAAAAGGTCCAGACGAATGAGAGAGAAAGGGGAACTGCTGAGCATCTGTCATCCATTTGCCTCCACTCCAACCGGAAGTGAGGGGAACAAGTGAATTGTGTCCCACCATCCTCGGTCAGGTGGAAACATGTGGAGGAACACAGTTTCTGGTCACTCCCTCCTGCCCTCTTTCCACTTTGCACATGCCCTTCCGGCTCCCCTGCAGCCAACCTCACTCTCCTGGTGTCTGCCTTAAATGCTGGGGATAAATCCACTGACGTTCAAGTAGCCAACAATCTTTGATTTGCCAGGGTCTCCTGCTTCCTCAGCATCCTTCCAGTTTCTAACCCAGTCATCTTCCCTAGGCGGGTTCAGATGTCATGGGTGCCAACACTATGCTCCTCCTTGTGGCTGTGCCTGGGAATTGCAGCTTGCCTGTTCATGGGGACAACTGGGGCCCCCAGACTATAAATTTCAATTTTGTTCCTTTCCCAGGGGATTCTAACCCAGGTCCCACTCCTAATCTCTGTCTTCCCAAGAAGAGGTATGTTAAACTGACAATCCCACTAACCCCCTCATACTAGTACCATGGTTTCTGGGTCTACTCAAATTAATAGCACTCTGGTACTACTAGTTCTATGACTACCATTACTACTGTTGCTGCTACCAAAGACTTATCATGTGTTTGGCTCATGACATTTGACTTAAATTATTTTATTTACTTCTCACAACCACCCTTGAAGCTGGAAATAATATTACCCCTTATTTTATAGATAAGGAAGATAATGAACACCTGGCAGAGTCTCATGAATTGTCAGAATTCTCACTGCTAGTAGGAGATAAACCAGGCTATTTTTCCAAATTTATTGGCATCAGAGCCTGTTCACTTAACCACTGCACTAAATGGCCTTCCAGGGTGAGAAAGTGGCAATGGCTTTGAGTCAGGGATACCTGGGTTAGCATCCCCACCTAGCTGGATAACCAAGCAAGTTAGTTCCATCTATAAAATGAGATGATACCTATAGAACATGTATCAGAAATGTTACACATAATCCATCTTGATTCTCAGGGAGCCTAACAGACCTTCTATATTATGACTCACCTCCCAAGGCCACCAACAGGTCCTCTGCAAGGATGACTCTCTTTTCACTAAGGCCAAACAAAATCCTTGTTAATCATTCACTCGTTTGTTCTCTCATCCATTTATTGAACACCTACTATCTGCCAGGCATAGTGCTTGGGCCTGGCGACAAGGAGAGGAAAGTGGATGTGGCCATTGCCCTTGTGGAGTGCATCCTCCTGGAATTTTCCACTTGTCAACCATAGGAGGTCAAGGCACAGTGTCGACAGTTCGACAGTCAGCACACAGCATGTTTGGAAAGGGAGGTCAAATAAGGACATTGATGGCTGGGAACATGAAGATAAATGTAGGAAGAGATGGGGAACAGACAAGCGAAAGAGAAAACTTCTATTGAAGGATAGTGAAATCCCATTGGTAGATGGATCAGGCAAGTTTTGGTGGCATCAATGTAAGGGGGAAGGAAATGGCGAAAGAGAGCAGGCAGAGGAGCATCTGGGTAGCCAGTGCCTTGTCACCGAGTGGTGGCTGCACTGCATACTCATACTTACTACTCAGAGAGTCCTTCTGATAACCAGCTAGTCTCTCACAGAAGTTCCAGTAGGTCTTAGTGGCACCTCTAGAACTGGTTATCAAGTAAGAAGTTCCTGCACTAGCCTGGCACCGTGCTGGACTTCAGTTCTCAGCACTGGGAGTGGGACCCCATTTCACAGATGAGAAAGTCAACGCCCAGAAACATGCAGTGTTACTAATGCACAGGTCAGATGCAAACCTGGATGCCTTGAGTTCCAAAGGCATTCTTTCTATCACAGGGAACATCACCTCTTGCTGAAACTGACAAGGCAGGAGGCCCAGTGAACTTTCTCTCAGATCTGGTCACACAGGTGAGGGGCTGGGTCCTCCATGTAAAAGAGGCAGCACTTAGTGCCACGTGGAGTGTTAAGAGGAACAGTCTGAAAAAATGGCCTTTGGGCTTTGCAGCTGTGAGAGGCTACAGACCTGGGCCTAAATCTCTTCTGGGAAAAATTTGGAACCTCTTCCTGCCTCATTTTTCTCACTTGTAAACCAATAGTATCTATCATAGAATTGCACCTGAGGGCTAGGTCAGTTAATATGGGAGCACTACAAAATGCAGGTATACAGTAAGTGCTCAATGTATGTTACTATCAGCATCCTTTGACTAGGAGAAAAACTTAGGACATTGGAGCTTCCTTTTGTCTAAAGCCTGACAAAATTCTGACCTCAGTACCCTGAACCTGCACAGTCAAGTGGGTGTTTAATGAACTTATGAATTTTTATAAGGTTCTATTTTTGCAATTTCATGTAATGCTCCAGTGCCAGTGACCACGTCAGCTCCTGACCTTTCAGCTGGCGGGCACTTCCCCTACACAGAGCCCCAAAGCCACAGGCTTTCTCCTTGGCAATGAGGTTGTTCAGTGCTCCCTCTCTCCTCCTCCATTTGCATTGTGAGGTCATGATTCCACACTCTCCTAAATCTACTGAGAAAGACCTGCCCGTGATTCCCTCCTGGGTGCTCAGCAGTCCCCAGCGGGGAGCTTGTGGTTTCAGCAAGGTGCAGACATCATGAAACCGAGAGGGAGATGGCAGGGTAGAGAAGTTCCTCAAATGTGGGAGAGAGAGAAAAACACTCACATGCTTAAGCCCAACTCAGTGTCCAAATTGGTCTTTTTTTTTTAGGTTTGCTGTTAAGACATTGGTATACTAACATTTGTTGTTAGGTGCCAGTGAGTCGGTCCCAACTTAAGCGACCCTATATGCAACAGAACAATACACTACCTGACACTGTGCCAGGAGGGCACTATGACAGTCTTCTCTGTTATTAATAGGGTTTTTGTTGGCTGATTGTTTCAGGATTATTCCGGGAGTGGACTGCCAGGTCCTTCTCTCATTTTTGTGGTGCTGGGGATCAAACTTACGGCTTCAGAGTGTGTAGAGCAAGTACTCTACCAACTGAGCTAAACCTCAGCCCACATAACACCATTTGTTGCTGTTAGGTGCTGTCGAGTCAGTATCTTACTCATAGCGACCCTACATATAACAGGGGAAACACTATTGTCAGTGCTTCTCTGCTATTCATAGGGTTTTCAATGGTGGATTGATATTTGGGGAGTGGGTTGCTGGGTCCATCTCCCACGCCTACAGCACATGGTGTTCCCAGGTGGTCTCCCATCCAAGTACTAACCAGGCCCGACCCTGCTTAGTTTCCGAGATCTGATGCCACAGGGCTACGGCTGCAGGCTAACATTTAAGGAAATATAAATATAATAAAGCCCTTTCTCTTTCTTTCCCTAAATGCTTGTCCAACAATTTCCCTCTGTGATTACTTTCAATTATTAAAGCTATTTTCATGGAAACAATAATCATCTGAAGATTTAATTTGGAGTCTTTTCCTGAATGTTAGTTCAGCAAGGCTTCTTGGACATTGCTGCAGCTTTCCCATACTAGTCGTAGAAGCTTCTGTGTCCCCCATGACCCGTTCTGGAGACTCATTCCAGTATCTTGATCCCAACCAATCCCAGGGGTGAGTGGAATTGGTAGGGACATTACTGTCACCAAGCCTTAGGTTCAAGCCTTGCTTGTCATTTGCTATTTATGTGGCCTTGCTTCAACAACTGCCTTGTGCTTTGAGCCTCAGTTTCCACATGTGAAGCAGGGGAATGAAGACATGACAGTGTTGCTGGGAAGTTTAGAAATAAAGCTTGGAAATACTGGGTAGAGAACTTCTTCAACAAATGGTAGCTGTTATTAGAGGAGAGCTGTTGGTTACTTTATTGTTGGATCCTTCTAAATAGCACCATTGCTGTTGTTGTTAGGTGCTGTCGAGACGGTATCTGACTCATAGCTACCCTCATAGGGTTTTCAATGGCTGACTGTTTTGGGATTGCCTTGGGAGTGGATTGCTAGGCCCTTCTCCCATTTTTGCGGTGCTGGGAATTGAACCCCGGGCCTCAGAGACTGCAGGGCAGTGCTCTACCCACTGAGCTAAATCCTAGCCCAAATAGCACCATTGTTGTTGTTGTTAGGTGCCGTCGAGTCGGTATCCGACTCATAGCGACCCTCATAGGGTTTTCAATGGCTGAGTGCTTCAGGATTGCCTTGGGAGTGGATTGCCAGTCCCTTCTCCCATTTTTGTGGTGCTGGGAATTGAACTCGGGACCTCAGAGACAGCAGTGCAGGGCTCTACCCACTGAGCTAAATCCCAGCCCAAAATAGCACCATAATGTATGCCTTTTACAACTTTCTTCTTTTGTCTTCTCTTTTGGGGAAAGCCTAGGAATGGTACTGTTTACCTCAAGGGTACAGACATGTTTGTGGGTCTTGGTATACATGACCAATTTGCCTTCTAGAAAATTGACTGTGTAACTAGTATTCTATCCAAGGCTAGCAGCCAAAGAAGGTTTGGGACTAGTAATGTTAGCAATGTAGTAAGGTAAAAAGCAGATTCTTTAGCATCCAATGTGCAACAGTTCACGGAGCCAGCGATGTGAGGATAGTATGTATGTAATAGAAATCAGGCTGGGCAGAGTGACAGAGCCGTTGAAGGAAAGACATTGACTCCCTGGGCGTTTGTGAAAATGTATACTCCAAAGAGGCTCAAGCTTTGGATGTGAACAATGACTCTTCCCAACTTTATTTCTGCTTTAAGCCTACAGTGAAATTTCTGCCCAAGTCTTGCATTTATAGTAAACTCTCTCCTCTCTGGTTCTTTTCTTGGGGAATTTGTTAAACTGTTAGAAAACAAGTACTTGGCTGAGCAAGGTGGTACACACTTGTAATCCCAGAACTCAGAAGTCTGAGGCAGAAAGATTGCGAGTTTGAGGCCAGATGAGCTAAATAGTGAGAATTTGTCTCAAAAAAACAAGGGCTGGGGACGTAGCTCGGTGGTAGAGTGCTTGCCTAGGTGTGCAAAGCCCTGGGTTTCACCCCCAGTGCACGCACTCACGCACACATACACACATACACAAAGTCCTTCACTCATCAAATCCTGGCAAGACACTGAAGCTTGGTTTTTATAATACGTCAGTTTGTTTATTTTTATATTTCACTTAACCAATTGGTAAACCTTAGTGCACAAGTAGTATTTCCTTGTTTGGGGATATGGAATTCAGGGCTACAGAACTTTTACATATACTTTGCCTTCTTTGTCATATTGCTGTGTAGGGTAGAGAAAGCACTGATGTGTTCCATCAGTGGAAAGCACTGATGGGTTTAGAGACTGGGTCTCTCCTTACCTTGCGGAGTAATTTAAGGCAAACCATTGCTCCTTTCCCAGATTCTGATGCTTTCCACAGTGGAGACTCCCTGCTGGGGTGGCCACTTTCCTGGTAACTGATGGTTTACAACTTTCGACCTTTTTTTTAAATTGCTATTTTTAGTTAGCATGCAAAATAATAGGTTTCATTATGGCATTTTCATACACGTGTATCATCATACATTGCTCATGTTCACCCCCTCAGTCAACCTCTCTTATCTCCCCTCTCGCCTCCTACTGGCTTCATCCAAACAGTCCCCATTGTGCTTACATGTTATACAAACACACAAACATATACACACATATACACATACAATTTTCAAAAATATAGAGTCTGCACGTGAGTGAAATCTTTTGAGGTTTCATCAGTCAGTTCTGAAATTCTCATGGCAATATGGCAAGGAGACTTTAATAAAAGAACCCATGTCTACATTTTAATAAATGATTTTAAAATATCCTATTGTTATTTGCAGAGAAAGCATCTCTGCCCCTTACTGGGCCATGGCTTCCTCATAAACCAGGGGGTCCATTTAGGCACCTGCTCATGTCCCTTCCTCCGTGAAAGGGCCCCCTGCCCCATGATAATGTTGAGGGTTGCTATAGTTCTGCTGTACTGACCACTGCTCTGCCTGTGACTGCACTTGGGGCCCATGGATTTTATAGCACTCCGAACTGTTTAGCTGCTTTCCCCTGTCAATCTCCCAGAAAGAAAGGATTAAATATGTAGAATTGGAGAGCTGAGCCCTTTGCATTAACCTTGGTGTCTGATCCCATCAGATCTCAGAACCTAGGCAGGGTCAAGCCTGGTTAGTAGTTGGATGTGAGACCACCTAGGAATACTGGGTACTGTGGGCTTAGGAGAAGGACCCAGCAACCCACTTCCAAAACAATCAGCCATTGACAACCCTATGAATAGCAGAGAAGCACTGACAATAGTTCCAGGCATGGCACGGTGCCAGGGTAGTGTTTCATCTGTTGTCCATAGCGTTGATATGAGTAGGACAGTACTGGACAGCACCTAGCAACAAGAACAGTGGAGAACTTCCTTCTCTTCTTTTTCTTATCCTACTTCAAAGAGCCATTTGGGGAGCTCATGGTCAGATTGAAAGTGCTCATTCCACCAGGGAACACTGTAGGCCCTGGGCACCTGCACAGCTCCAAGCTCTCAGGGGACCCCATGCACGTTTTTCTTACAGGAAGTGCCTGTGACCTGAAGACTCTAGACACTGATCATAGGCCACATTCATTGCTAGTGGAAGGAAAATGCCCAAGACATTCTAGTTAAATGTAAATGAGCCATTATGGAACAAATTTTTGTTTATTTGTTTGTTTCTCTTTAAGAGAACAAACCTCTTTAAGAGGTTTGTGGTGTCAGAATAGCACAGTGAAGGAACAATACCAGCTACAAATATGAAGATTAGTAGGCAGGTGGCCAGCTCTTATCCTTGCAATTCCATTTGCATTCAATGCCATCCCAAGAATTCAGGCATTCACAGCCTTTCTAGGATAGTTTCTCAAGAACAGGTGGGCTTGAAGGGGCTAGACAGGCTGAAGTCTGGCCAGTGTCACCTGGTTAACAGTTTGGTCTAGTTATGGTCCCACGTGCTGCAGCAGCACCTGTGGGTACATGAGAGGATGGAGTGCCCCCACCCCTGAGGAGACATGATTGACAGAGGCTGCCTTGGCACAGTTTAGCTTGAGGACTCAAAGAAAAACAATTGTTAGCATTAATCACTAGAGAGGAAAATGATTGACCTGCAAGGAAATAGATTAAGGCTCCTTTTCAGTGGCTTACCCAGGGAAATAATTTGTACTTCCTTTTTTTTGTGCACCTAGAATACTATGTACAGAAAAACCAAACTTCATCATCTCTGCATGCTATTTCTTGGCTGTATTTCCTGGAGCTTCTGAACTCTGAGCTCTGAGAGTCTGGACCTAAACTATGTGGGTCATTTCCATTCATCACCTCCACTCCCCATTACCTGTGTGCATAACATAGTATCTGGCCTGTATTGGACCACAGTTAGTTCAGGTGTGGCCCACGCACCAGTGGCACCTGTATCACCTGGGAGCTGGTCAGATATGCAGAACTTCAAGCTCCATCCAGACCCAGTGAATCAGGGTCTGCATTTTATAAAGTTCCCCAGGTGAGTTGCAGTAATTAAGGTTTCAGAAGCTTTGAAGTAGAGTGTGAAATGACAGGAGTCTACAGACCTGGGTCCTGGTGTGGACGCCACTCTCTGTGTACAAACTTTAGCAACCCATTGAACAACATTCCACCTCAAATTTCTACTTGTCAAATGAGGCAATTGTACTGGATCAAATGATACAAAAGTAATTTTTTTGAGCAGCACTTTATAGGACCTATAAAAAATGGAACAGGCATGAACTCTGGAACTTAGATTCCAGTGATAGAGATAAGACAGAGAAACAAGTAAAGACAATTCAGGGCAAAAAGTGGAAGGGCCCCAAGAGAAGAGAAGACATGGTCCTCCAGGACTAAGGAAACAGAAAGTTCCTGCTGGTTTGGGCTGGTTGAGACCCTCCCATGCCTTTCAAGCTGCAGTTTTGCCACTGTTAGAAGGAAGGGAATTGTTTAGGGGGCATGTTCTAAACAGTAAATTAAGTTGGGTGTGGTGGTGCATGCCTATAATCCCAGCGCTCAGGAGGCTGAAGTAGGAGGATCATTGAGAGTTTGAGGCCAGGCTGGGCTGCATAGCAAGACCCTGTCTCAAAATAAACAATAAAAACAAAACAAACAACAACAAACAACAACAACAACAACAACAACAAAAACAAAAACAATGGAGCCAGAGCTGGGCGCAGTAGCGCACACCTGTAATCCCAGCGACTCAGGAGGCAGAGGCAGGAGGATCGCAAGTTTGAGACCAGAGGCAGTCTGCATAACCCTGTCTCAAAAAGTGAAAAATAAATGGGCTGAGGGTGCAGTTCAGTGGTCCAGCACTTGCAAAGCATGCAAGCACAAGGCCTTGGGTTCAACCCCCACTACTGCAAAAAAACAAAAACGAACAAACAAACAAAAACCCCCAAACCCTAAACAAACAAACAACTGAGTAGGTGGGAATAAAATGAAAAATAAAAGCACCAAAAAGCCTTGTTTTTCCACCCATGTTCGCTATCATTCAGTTTGTGAGCGTGTGATGGAAAGAGCCTTAGCCTGCTCATCCCAGTGACCCCAGTGTGTGGCACCACACAGGGGCCATGGCAAGAGCTGTTTTTATAGAATGGAACCAAATTGGCATGGTTTTCATTGGTGAGAGAAGCATGCCGGGACAAGGAAGAACATGGTTTCCTCTTGGACTGTTTCAAGGCAGTGTGAATAAAATCTTACAGTGTGTCAAATGGTTATCCTGTCTTCATTCTAGAAAGTTTTTTTTTTTTTTTCAGTTGCTCAGGCATGAATAAGAGTTTTCTAAGGACCATATTTCACCCGTCCATTTCTAATGCCCATGAAGACAAAGTCATCAGGGAAGCCCCTGGGTGCTCGACTGTCAGCATTGTTGGAGATAAATTACAACTTGATGTTGTTGTTTTGTTTTTTGGGTTTTTGTTTTGTTTTGTTTTGTTTTTTGAGACAGGCCCAGGCTGTCTTGGAACTCACTATGTAGATCAGACTAACTTCCTCCTGCTTTAGACTCCTGAGTGCTGGGATGACAGGCCCACCATACCCAGCCTTTTTCTTTTCTTTTCTCTTCTCTTCTCTTCTCTTCTCTTCTTTTCTTTTCCTCTCTTCCTTCCTTCCTTCCTTCCTTTCTTTCCTCTTTCTTTTTTCTTTTGTCAAAACTTTTATGTGTAAAGTTCTCTAAAATAGTTTTTTAGTTATTCCAAGACTCCGCATTTTGATCAATAGTATTGCTTCCATTTTGAAGAATAAAAAAAGCTAGACACATTTGAGTCCATTTGTCCCCAAATGTAAGTGGGAGAAAAATCTTAGTTTATGTTATTTATGTTAACCTCAGTGAATATGTGTTCACTGTAATCACTGGACCTTCTGCCTATTTATATAGAAAGAGAGATAGGGAAAGATTGCCACATTCCCTATGTTTCTGTTTCTGATGTTAAGCTTCTCCTTTGAGTACATTTAAAAGTACAGACTTTAGAAGTTGAAGGAAAGTTGAATATCATTCATTCATCAAAAAGAAATTTCTAGAGTTTTCTGGTTAATCAGACAAACTGACATGGGCTTCTTTCTGCTACAAAAATCTGGATTAAGGAGAATAGCTCATTTTCCCCTGCCAAGTCCATTGTCAAGTGTGTAAGAAAGAAAGAAAGAGGGTGAGGGGTCTGAGTTTCAGATATAGGTTTTTCGTGCTGGGCACTAAGTTTTTAACACCCAGTGAAAGACAGAAGCAAAATTCTGAGAACAGAGATAAGTGGGCATGTGGCTTGAATTGTAAGGGTTAGAACTGGAAAACTGGCCACCAGCCTAGACAATGTACAAAGGGCCTTGATACCTGCTGGGATTCAGGGTGGAAAAATAGTACCCAGTGAAATTATAAACTTGATCTTTAAGGTATAGGTTACAACATCCAGGTGATACAGTGTAAGAATTAGTTGAAGTTAATAACCTTGCCAGGGCATTAGAAGGGGCTTGTGTAAAACTGCACAGAAGATAATCCCTGATGAAGATAAACCCACAGAAGTTACAAACCAGGCTGGGTGTATAGCTCGGTGATGAGCATGTACTCAGCATATGCAAGGCCTCGGGTTCAGTCCCCAATACCATGAACACACAACACACACACACACACACACACACACACACACACACACACACACACACCAGTTACAAACTACACTGAGAAGCACTCTGAGAAAGAGTTAACAGAGACAACTAGCATTCATGTCTGCAGACCCACAAATAATACAACATTCTGAGACTATGAAACATATGTGTTTAAAATACTTAAAACAGGTCAAGAATTGTTGTTGTTGGTAGGTGCTGTCGAGTCGGTATCCGACTCATAGCGACCCTCATAGGGTTTTTTTTTTTAATTTTTTATTAGAAATTTTTAATGTACATCATAATGTGATTCATTTTGACATGCTTTTCATTGTGACAATTTTCATATATGTAATTTGATAAACATTATTCATATAGGTTACCCCTTACCCTCCTCTATGTTTCCCCCCCTCCCCCCCTTCCCATCTAAGTTTCCCATCCAAGTCTTCTCTATCTTTTACTATGTAGTATTTTTCTATATGTCCTTGGGTTCCATTTCTGTTTAAGATAGAAACTTTTCCTGTAGTGGTCTTTGTTTCTACCTTGTTAGAACAATTACATGTGATTTCTAGTCCATTTATATTGATCTCATTCTTATCTTCCCTCCCCCCCTTTTATTACGATTTGACCTTTGAGTAGGATTTTTCCTTCTTGTAATTTTGAATCAGCTCCCTCATACCTCATAGGGTTTTCTATGGCTGACTGTTTCAGGATTACCTTGGGAGTGGATTGCCAGGTCCTTCTCCCATTTTTTGTGGTGGTGGGAATTGAACTCGGGACCTCAGAGACTGCACAGCACTCTACCAACTGAGCTAAATCCCAGCCCCAAGAATACAGTAGTAAAAAAGAATGCGTAAATCTAAAAGGGTGAACACTTTAAAAATGAAAAATATTAAAAATGTAGTCATTGAAATCCAAAACTTAATAGATAAGTTAGATGATAGAGTAGCTACAAAGGAAGAAAGAATTAGTGATATGAAAAATGGATCTAAACAACTCACTCCAAACGAAGCATGGGTAACTAAAGAGACAGACATCATGAAAGACAGGTTAGGAGACATGAAAGATAGAAGTTCCAACACATTTCTAATGGATACTCTGAAAGAGAACCTACAGAAAATGCAGAAATGCCAATATTTAAAGAAATTCTGCCTTCCAAAATTGAAAAAGATGTAAGACCTCAACCTAAAGGAGTGTACTGAGTCTGACACAGGACAAATAAAAACCATTGTACACTTAAATACATCCCAAAGAGGCTGCAAAACAAACAAAAGCAAACACAAAAATATATACACAAAAACAGAATTAAAAGTTGCCAGAGAGCAGGGAGTGATGGCTCACACTTGTAATCCCAGAAGGAGGCAGGAGGGTCATGAGTTCAAGGCCAGTCTGGGCAACCTTGAAAGATTCTGTATTAAATAAGTAAGTAAGTAAATAAATAAATAGTAAAAACAATTTAAAGCTGTGCACAGTGTTACAAATCCGTAATTCTAGCAACTTGGGAGGCACAGGCAGGAGGATCAAAAGTTTGAGGCCAGAAGCAGCCCAAGTAACTTACTGAGACCATGTCTCAAGATAAAAAGTTAAAAAGGGGCTGGGGTGCAGCTTAGTGGTAGAGCACTTGCATGTATATGAGAGCCCAGGATTCCGGCCACCTCTGTAGAAAAAATAATTAAAGTTGCCAGAGAGAAATGCAAACACATTTCCTATACAGAAATGTTGGTTAGACTGACAGCAAATCTCTTATCAGCTACCAAACCAGCCAAACACCATGGTGCACACCTGTAATCCCAGTGGCTCAGGAGAGTGAGGTAGGAGGATTGTGAGTTTGAGGTCAGAGGCAGCCCAAACAAGTTAGTAAGGCCCTCTCTCAAAAGTAAAAAATAAACAAGGGCTGGAGGTGCAGCTCAGAGGTAGAGGCCTTGCCTAATATGTGTGAGGTTCTGAGTTCATCTCTCCAGTACTAGAAAGAGAAAAGAGTGATGGCAAAATCATAATATTTTCAGGGAAAGTCAGAGTGTATCTGTCACATATCTTCAATGAGAGCACTACTAAAGGATGTGCTTCAAGAATGGAAGGAATGGCACCACAAGAAGCAATGTGAGGAAAAATAAAATACATATGTAAATATATTGCTATATCTATAATCATTGACTGTAACATTTTTATTTCTTTTTTCTTTTTCTTTTTCTTTTTTTATTTTATTGGGAATTTTTAATGTACGGTTTAATGGGTCTCATTGTAACATCTCCATACGTGTGTTTCATTGTGTATTGCTTATGTTCACTTCTTCCCTCTCCCATTCCCACTCTTCCCACCAATGTTCCCCCTTCTACTTCCATATCTTTTTGTGGGTATTGTTGTTGTTGTTGTTAGGTGCCATTCAGTCGGTATCCGACTCATAGCGACCCTCTGTACAACAGGGGAAACACAATTGTCAGTGCTTCTCTGCTGTTCATAGGGTTTTCAATGGCAGATTGATTTTTGGGAGGGGGTTGCCAGGTCCTTCTCCCAAGCCTACAGCTTCTGGTGTTCCCAGGCAGTCTCCCATCCAGGTACTAACCAGGCCCGACCCTGCTTAGCTTCTGAGATCTGATGGGATTGGATGCCACAGGGCTACAGCTGCAGGCTTTTTGTGGGTATATCTATCTATATATGTACATTCTGATTTTGCCATAATGGTGCAACATATGTGATATTTCTTTTCTTTTCTCTTGTTATACTTTTTTCATTCTCCTTCACTCTTTTCTTTAGTCTGTTATCTTTCCCTACATATTGTTGTTAGGTGCTGTCGAGTTTGTGTCTGACTCATAGCGACCCTATGTACACCAGGCAAAACACTGTTGTCAGTGCTTCTCCGCTGTTCATAGGGTTTTCAATGGCTAATTGTTTTTGGGGGAGTGGGTTGCTTGGTCCTTCTCTCAAGCGTACAGCACCTGGTGTTCCCAGGATGTCTCCCATCCAAGTATTAACCAGGCCCAACCCTCTTAGCTTCTGAGATCTGACAGGATTGCATGCCACAGTGCTATAACTGCAGCCTCACATAGGGAACCTATGTGTTTTAGTAATAAATATATATTGAAGTCTATCATCCACATCCCCTACATGTCTGTCTGTCTGTCATGCTGTGGGGGCTTATGTGTGATGGTGAAACCTATGCCAGTGGTATTTTCAGATACCAGAAGGGCCATTCACAGTGGACAGGTTTCAGCTTAGCTTCTAGACTAAGACAGACTACAGAGAAGGACCTGACAGTCCACTCCTGAAACAATTCATTGAATACCCTATAAATAACAGAGAAGCACTATCAAATATGGTGTTGGAAAATGAGGCTCCCCCCCCCAGGCTGGAAGACACTCAAGAAACCACAAGGGAAGAGTTGCCTCCTCAAAGTAGAGTTGACCTTAATGGTGGGAATGGAGTAAATCCCAGGAACCTCCATTTGCTTATATTCAAAATGAGAAGAAACACAATGACTGCAATGATTGGCTCAAACAAAAAAGATTATGTACACGGCACAGTGTTGGGTAGTGTTTTGATCTGTTGTGCACAGGGTCACTATGAGTTGGACCTGACTTGGTGCCATCCAACATCATCTCAACATAGTTTTGATTTCCATTTCCTTGATGGCTAAGGATATTGAACACTTTTTCATATGATTATTAGTCATTTGTATTTTTTCTTTTGAGAAGTCTCTGCTGAGTTCTTTTGCTCATTTTTTATTGGATATTTTGCTTTTATGGTGTTTAATTTTTTGAGCTCTTTATATATTGTAGATATTCGTCCCCTGTCTGATATATAACTGGCAAACATTTTCTCCCATTCTGTAGACTATCTGTTCACTATGATAATTGTGTCCTTTGCTGTACAAAAGCTTTTTAATTTAATGTAGTCCCATTTGTCAATTCTTGCTATTGCTTCCTGTACTTTTGGGGTCCTATTCAGAAAGTCCTTGCCTATGCCTATATCTTTAAGTGTTTCCCCTATGTTTTCCTCTAGCAGTTTCAAGTTTCAAGTTTTACATTAAGGTCTTTGATCCATTTTGAACTGGTTTTTGTACAAGGTGAAAGATAGGACTCTAGTTTCAGTCTTCTACCTCAGGATATCCAGTTCTCTCAGCACCATTTGTTGAAGAGGTTGTATTTCCTCCAACTTATACATTGCCTTTATTATGTTGAGGTATGTTTCTTCAATTCCTATCAATTTCCCATCCTGTCATTTTCAGTCTGTGGGTATCCTTGCCAGTAAGATGTGTTTCTTGCAGACAGCAAATTGTTGGATCTTCTTTTTTATCCAATCCACTAACCTATGTTTTTTGACTGAAGAGTTAAGACTATTTATATTTAGGATTATTATTGAGAGATATTTGCTGGTTCTTGTAAATGTGTTGAATGTTTTCCTGGTTGGTTCATGTACTATTCATTCTTTTTTTTCTCTCTTATTTATATTCAGGGTTTGCTGATTTTTTGAGTTAGACATGACCGATTCTTTCCTAGTTTTCTTTAGTTTGTCTATTCCTCCCATAAACTTTATTCTTTCCTGTGATCTTGTGATGGTGACTATCTTTCTTCCTCCTGTATGCATAGATTCCTTTAAGTATTTTCTTCAGTGCTGGCTTGGTGTTCATACATTGCTTCAGGATGTGCTTGTCTTTGAATATCTTTATTTCTCCATCAATTTTAAATGGTAACCTTACTGGATATAACCACCTTGGTTGGCAATTATTTACTTTCAGGGCTTGAAATATACCATTTCATCCTTCCCTGTATTTTAGAGTTTGTTCTGAGAGGTCTGCTGTAATTCTGACTGGTTTTCCTTTGTAAGTAAGTTGGTGTTTTTAATATTGTTTCTTTATTTTGTAATCATGGCATTTTAATTACTATGTGTTGTGGGGGGTTTCTTTTCTGGTCATGTCTGTTTGGTGTTCTAAATGACTCTAGAGGTTGGTTGTCCATTTCTTTCCCCAGACTTGGGAAATTTTCTGCTATAATTTCACTGAATAAATTTTCTATGCCTTTAGTGTTTATCTCAGCTCCTTCTTCTACTCCATGTATTCTTAGGTTTTGTCTCTTGATCATGTCCCAAAGTTTTTGAAAATTGTGGTCATGTTCTTTTGTTTATTTATTTCTTTTTTGATATTTAAGTGTAGTTATTTCCTCAACTTTGTCTTTCATCCTTGATATTCTATCTTCTGCTTTCCACCATGTTTTTATTTGGTTTATTGAGTTCCTTATTTCTAATATTATTTTTTTTTTCAAAATCTCAATTTCCTTGCTGAATTTCTCATCCATTTTTCTGACTTTGTCTTTTATATGGGTGACTTTCAGGCCCGGGTCCTGTATTGATTTCCTTACTTCATTCATTTGTTTGTTTGTGTCCTCTTCAAAGTCATGGATCATTTTTACAAGTAGATTTTTAAATTCTTTGTCCAACATTTCAACTGTTTCAGTATCTTTGGACTCAGTGGTTAAAGGGTCATGGTCTTTTGGAGGAGATGTGTTGCCTTGCTTTTTCATGTTTCTTGTATTTCTGATTTATGATTTGTGCAACTGTAGAAGTGGATATCACTTCCTGTTTTATTTGGGGTTTTTCTTAGTGAGCATCTTTCTCTTGAGATCACAATTTCCAGTGTCACTCCCAGAGAGGAAGACAAACTACTATAACAGGTACAATATTTGACCAAATCTAATTTCAAAATACACTTAAAATCACTTAAAGCCAACTGCTGCACCACCAATGCCCATAAAACAAAGAATGGCAATAATAATATATAGTAAATTATGAAGTTACAAAATATTTAGGGTGAAGATATAAATAGTATTTGCCTGAAGTAAGAAGGGGACGCAGAGAACGGGGAGACAGAAAGATGACTCAAGGGTGAAGTAAAAGAAAGGAAAAAGAAGATCTAGAAAAGAAATGTATGTTAGGAAGAGGGAAGACAAGGAGCTAAAGATTAAAAAAAAAGATTGCATGATAAAGAAAAAGATATATAAAACAAAATTAGGTAAACATAAGCAGAGCAATAAAAAGTAGTAAGTCTAAAAGATTTAAAGTATGGTAAGTAGAAAAAGGGAGCTATGGGGGCACAAAAAGATTTTAAAAACCTAAAAAAGAGAAAAGATAAAAATTACATTAGAAAAAAAGGAAATTAGGAAATGAAAATCAGCAATGAAAAGAGGGAAGGTCCAAAAAAAAAAAAAAAAAAAAAAAAAAAAAAAAAAAAAAAAAAAAAAAAAAAAAAAAAAAAAAAAAAAAAAAAAAAAAAAAAAAAAGAAAAGAAAAGAAAATAAAGAAAGAAAGAAAGAAAGAAAAAGGCAGACACTGACTTGTTCCCATGCAACTCCAGCATCTCTGGGAGTTGAAGCAGGAGGATCTTGAGCTCTAGGCCAAAAGTAGCCTGTGCAATCCAATGTGATCCCATTTCCAAGTAAAAATAAGAAAAAGGCTGGAGGTGCTACCCAATGGCACAGCACTTACCCCATGCAAAGCCCTAGGTTTATTCCCCAGAACAGTGGGAAGAAGAAGAGGAAGAAAAGAAAAAGAAAGAAGAAGCAGAAGAAGCAGAAGAAGCAGAAGAAGCAGAAGCAGAAGCAGAAGCAGAAGCAGAAGAAGAAGAAGAAGAGGGAGGAGGAGGAGGAGAGGAGAAAGAGGAAATAATGGTACTGGGGCGCTTTTCTCTATAGGCTCTAATATTGGAGTTTGTTAGGTGGAAGTGGTGGTCAATTGAGGATGGAGTCTTTGAATTTGACCATGTCTCAGAGTTGACAGTCTCTGTATTTTCCCTCAAGAGAGGGCGTCATCTCCTCTCTTTAGGATGTGGGGGTTGCTTCTGAGCAACATTCCCAGGCCTCTTGCTGCCTGAACCTCTCAGCAGGTTATCCATCTTCCCCTTCACCACAGTTGCGTCCTGCCGCTCTGTAGCACTCTCGGGCTGTGGCAGGTCTCTCCCAGGCTTTCCTCCCATGATAATTCTTTGTTTGCAGATTCCTGTGGGTAGCTTGGCCTCACACAATAGGTTCCCTATCAAGATGGTGCCAGGTCATAGTCCTCCCAGTCATGAAGCACGGGAAAGAGAGTCACTTCTCCAATGTTGAACCCCTCATTCAGGAAGAACCATTGTCTCACCAAGTCCTTGGAAGAGTTCAAAGGCTTCAAGGACTGTTGGCTTGTCCTGTGGGACTGCCAGTCTGATGGCCAGAGCTGTCTGGCTTACCTCTTTGGAAGAGGACTCTATTTCTCCTCCCCCATAGGAAGCCATGGCTGGAGATGTGTCGGGCTCAATCCTTCTCATTGTTCAGCTCTATTCTGTAACCCAGGACCATCTCATAATCTCCTCTATGGTTTCTGTGCTTCTCCAGACCTTTCCTTAGAAAATAGTCCATTCTTTCTTATTCTAACCACTTTTTTTTTACCACATCACATAGAGGCTGCCTTTAATCTGTCATCTTAAACCAGAAGTCTTTCTTATTTTAAAAATGTATTTATTTATTTATTTATTTATTTATTTATTTATTTATTTTGGTACTGGGGAGCTGAACCTAGGGCCTCACACATACTTTGCAAGTGGTCTACAACTGAGCTTCACCCCAAGCCCCCCCCACCTTTTTTTTTATCTTGAGACAGGGTCTTGTTAAGTTACATAAACTGCCTCTAGCCTCAAACTTACTATCCTTCTGCCTCTGCATTCAGAGTCACTGAGATTAGAGGCATGCACCACTAAGCCAGGAGACTATAACACTTTTAAAAAGAGTAATTCTGAGTCAGGTACCTTGTCAAACACTTGTAATCCCAGGAACTCAGGAGGCTGAGGTGGGAAAATGTGAGATTGAGGCCAGATGCAACCTGCACAACTTAGTGAGACCCTCTCTCAATTAAAAAAAATTAAAAAATAAATTAAAAAGGGGATGGAGTTAGGGGACAGTGGAAGAGCACTTGACTAACATGTGTGAGGCTCTGGGTTCAATCTCTAGGTACTGCCAAAAAAAGGAAAAAAGTAATTAATTTTGGTGGGCTTAAAAATAAAATGAAACTGAAATACTAGGATACAATAAGGATTTGGGAAGGAATAAAGTGTTTAAGGTTTTTGTAATTTTGGGAAATACATTGGAGATATTAATTAACTTTAGACTTATGAAGCTAAGTAATTATATTAAAAATTTAATAGAAGGTAAAACATCCAACCAAAGGAAAATTAAGAAAATATGATCACTTTGCTAAGATGCAGAGGGGGAAGAGAAAGAAACTAAAGAAGTAAGGATAAAAAGAAAACACAAAATAAAATGCTAGTAGCAACAGGTCCATATTGTTGTTGTTAGGTGCCATCTAGTCGTGTCCAACTCACAGCAACCCTCACAGGGATTTCAATGTCTGATTGTTTTGGGATTGCCTTAAGAGCAGATTGACACATACTTCTCCTGTTATTGCAATGCTAGGAATCAAACCTGGGACCTGAGACCGCAGAGCAATGCTTTACCAATTGAGCTAAACCCAGCCCTAACAAGTTCATAAATATCACTATCTGTGATGATTCTAATTGGATGAAGCTTGGAACTTCTGAGCATACTTGATTCCAGGCATTGTACTATGCACTGTTGTTGTTGTTGGTAGGTGCTGTGGAGTCAGTGTCCTACTCATAGTGACATATAACAGGTGAAACACTATTGTCAGTGCTTCTCTGCTATTCATTGGGTTTTCAATGGTGGATTGATTTTTGGGAGTGGGTTGCCAGATCCTTCTTCCAACCCTGTAGCACCTGGTGTTGCCATCCAAGTACTAACCAGGCACTACCCTGCTTAGCTTCTGAGATCTGACAGGATCAGACACCACAGTTCTATGGCTGCAGCCTACTATGCACTGAGGATACAAAAATAGACAAATGACAACTTCCTTGAGAAGTTCACTGTCTAGTAGGTGGCAGGACAGTGATAGGGGTGGGAACAAGCAGAATGATAGCAATAGGTAGCCAAAGTATCCTGTGATACTTCAGAGTGCTGTGAAGCTAAGAGAAGGCATCTAACACAGCCTGTGGGAAGAGGGTCTGGGACAGCTTTCTGAAGACGGAAGCTTGTTAGCTGCATTTTGAAGGATGAGCAACAGAAGGGCATACCAGGCAAGGATGACAGCTTGTGCAAAAGCACGGAATGTGGCACATTCTGGTCACAATTCTCTGTCACGGATGAGGAATTTGAAGCTCAGAAAAGGTAAGGCAGCAGTCCCAAGGTCACTAAGCTAGTTAGTAGAAGAATTGGGATCTGTACCCAAGACACCATCTCCTTTCCATCATGTCCTTCTGTACCTCAGTGCCTTCAGTTTGCAGTGGGAGGTTCAGTGAGTGCATGCTGTTGAGAGTCCAGCCAGCTCTGAGAACCTGCTACCCAAGGGTGTGGAGACTGGCTCAGTCTCTGGCCTATCCCAGGCTGGAGCAGAGCCAGCAACTGGGCAGTTTCCAGGGCCAAGCTGCCTGGCTCACCCCAAGGAAACCTCAGCCTCCAGCCACACACCCGACACTGGATTTAATCATTAACTCCAAGTTCACAGTGCTGGAGCTGGAATGCACAGGATCTGGGGAGCAGGCTGGGTCTCCAGGGAGCCAGGAAAGAGATGGTGGTGGAGGCAGGAAGGGACCAAAATTTAGAATGGGGTTTTGCATCCCTGAATGGATCGACTGTCTGGGCTTAGTAACAAGGGCTTTCATGGTTACTCTTGATATTGTTGGAATTTACACAACATTTTGTTAGCTTGATTTCAGGTTTTCCTCTCACTGTTCACAGTAGATTGTGCTTCTGTCTGTCACAGCCCTTACCCTGCCCAGTAAGTATTTACTTATCCATCGACCCTACAAACTATGACCCCATGGAGGGCAGGACTCAAGTCTGTGATCTCAGCATCCTCACTGCCTGGCACTGCCTGGAACATAGTTGGTGCTCATTAAATACCAAGGGTCCCCAAAATGTGTACACATCTTAAGAGTCGTTAGGTATGTATTACTTCGTGAAGTTTAATTGAATTACAGCAGCCATGTATAGCCTGACATTGGCTCAAAAGATGGAGTTAATCAAATGAGTGCAAGTACCACCAAGCATATGACACATTCTTAAAACAGCAAATGGAAAGTTTTCATCCCAAAATGGGTATATGTTTTTTGGGCACCCGCTATGTTGCTAATTGATTGAATACATGAGACCCTAACACTGCCTAAAGGTGTCCCAAAGCACATACATTTTTTAAATGAAAAGAAATGGAAATCGATTTTTGTTTAAAACATTCAACAGAGCTTCACAAACGTCTCTTGAGCTCTTCTGTGGTATTATAAAATACCATAGTGGAGACGAGGTCTCCTGGTCTAAAAGAAATGGAATGTTCTTAGAGAGTAGTTTTCTCTCCTGTGTCCCCCAACATCCAGGTGACTACAGAGTGTATCTGAGGTTGCTTTGGCATTCTCAAGAGAGGGGTGCTATTCAAGCATGAGGCAATATTTTATTGAGGAAACAAAAACCCCATGGAGGGCAAATTCCACCAGCATGGGAAAAGTACCTACCTCTTGTAATATCTGAGATCTGCAGCTTGCAGCTGGAAAGACTACATTTGTTGTTGTTGTTAGGTGCTGTTGACCCTATGTATAACAGACGAAACATTATTTAGTGTTTCTCTGCTATTCATAGAATTTTCAATGGCAGATTGTTTTTTGGGAGTGGGTTGCCAGGTTTTTCTCCCAAGCCTACAGCACCTGGTGTTCCCAGGCAGGCTCCCATCCAAGTACTAACCAGCCCTGACCCTGCTCAGCACCAAGATCTGACAGGGTTAGATGCCACAGTGGCATGGCTGCAGGCATTGTGAAATCCTAGGACTGCACCTTTGAAGGGATTTCTGGATTCCACTCAAGAACACTCCCACTTGGAAGGTGAGGTGCTGGTGACAGTAAGATTTCTGCTGGTGAACCCATTTCCTGATCTGTAAAATCAAGGCAATCATGTCTTTTTCACAAGGTACTTGTCAGTATTTAATGGCATGATGACATATAAAATCCTTGGCAGCCAGGAGATGCTCAATTGTAGTGCAAACATCTTCTTTCTCTTGAAAAAATCTGGAACCTCAATAGAGCCAGAGATGTGGAGATACATTCTGCTCTTAGAGACCACGTGATTGGTGGCCAATGATTCAGAGCCCAGACTGGAAGGAAACAACTCACTCTACCGAATACCAGCCTGAAGTGTAAACATTTGCTTATAGTGTTGCTGTAGCCAGCTTTGGAGTTTGCTGGTAGAAGAAACTTCTCTTGTAGGAATACTCACTCTCCTGGAAAAGCCAGCTTGCCTGGTTGGAGTTAAGCCAGAGGGCTTGACTGACTCTCTTCCTCTCTCTCTCTCCCCTATGCATCTTTTTCTATTATTATTATTATTATTATTACTATTACTATTATTAGCATACATGCATTATACAAAATGATGGCTTTCATTATGAAATTTCCATATATGTGTATCTTTTACTTTGCTCATAGTTAACCCTCCAGCCTCCTCTGTCCTCTCTTGCCCACCCCCACTTCTGCTGGTCCCCTTCCTCTTCCCAGATAGTCACCTTTCTACTTTGTTGTCATATATATATATATATATATATATATATATATATAAAATCAAGATTCTACATATGAAAGAGTCTTTTGGAATCTGGCTTATTTCACTAACATGATGATCTCCAGTTCCATCCATTTCCCTGCAAATGACATAATTTTATTTTTCTTTATAGCTGAATAAAAATCCCATATATATATATATATACATACATATATACATATATGGTTTTCCATATATATATATATACATATATACATATATGGTTTTCCATATATATATATATATATATATGGAAAACCATATATATATGGTTTTCTTTATCCATTCATCTGTCAATGTACACCTAGGCCAATTCCACAATGTGGCTATTGTGAATAGTGCTGCAATAAACATGGATGTGCAGGTATCTCTATTATAGGCTGAGTTAGAGTCCTTTGGGTATATACCTAGAAGTGGTATGTATGTTGTTGTGTTAGGTGCCATCCAGTTGGTGTCTGACTCATAGTGACCCTATGCACAACAGGTGAAACCCTATTGCCAGTGCTTCTCTGCCATTCACAGGGTTTTCAATGGCAAATTGATTTATGGGAGTGTGTTGTTGGATCTTTCTCCCAAAGAAGTGGTATAGCTGGATCATGTGGTAGTTCTATGGTTAGTTTTTGGAGGAAACTCCATACTGATCTCCATAGTAGCTGGAGTAGCATTTACATTCCCATGACAGAAAGGTTGACTCTCACCCCAGAAAGTTCTATATCATCCTGATGTCTCTGACACTGGAGAAACTGGCCAATGTCAGGGAGCCTATTTTCTGTACCAGCTCCTGGGTGCTTTTTCACTTGCAATTTGGTGACTTATACAATATAACGAGTTCACATTCACCTCATTCGACCAATGGTAGTTCCCAGACTTCTGTAAGTTTTTTAAGGTTCCAGACCTCAGTGATTGTTAAGGTAGGTAAGTCAGTTGAAGGGCCCCAGGCTTGGATTCATCCCGCATCTCACCTGTCCTGTCTTAGCACTAATCTAGAGCAAATGGCCCCAGCAAGGGATTAGAAGCCTCTGAGCTGTTCTGCTGCATGCTTTCCTTTTCCTTCACTTTTTCATATATCTCCCTTGACCTAAAAACTGAGATGAAACAAGAAGTAAATTGCCAAGGGAGATCCTCTCCTGGGGCAAATTTCCTGTCTTTGCTTACAGGCACGGAGACCCTGAGTGGAGAGGCCAGTAGCAGTGCACTCTCCCAGAACCAGCCCTCGGGTGACAGGTACAGGCAGGATTGACTCTTTCATGGGGAGGGGGAGGGAGGGATTGAAAAAGAGGAAGAGGAAGAAAGATCGTGTAGGACACCCCAAGGGCTGCCCTTCTTCCTTAAGCTTGCACCACCCCCAAACTGTCAGAAAGAGAGAGAGAGAAAGACAGAGAGAGGAGGAGGAGGAGGAGGAGGAGGAGGAGGAGGAGGAGAGAGAGAGAGAGAGAGGTGGGAGTGGGAGAAAGAAAGAGATGGGGAGAGGGAAATCAAAGAAAATTGCAAAAGTCAATGGCCTGGAACCAGAGGCAGCCTCAGCAACTGCAGTGTGACTTTGATTCCCCTATCATAACCCTGAATTAAAAATTCAGGCAATTATCTGCATGGCTTCCTTCTGATTAGAATGAGCCGGAGCCTCATTAATGCATCGGCACAGAGGAAAGCCATTAGGGTCTGTGAAATGGAATGTTTCTCTGAGAACAGGTTCCGCTTGATGTAGAATACCCAGCAAAAAGAAATTTCACACATTTTTGAGTTCAGAGTCACAGGACAGCACCCTGCTTCAGGGCTGCAGACCACACCACCCACCACTGTCGACCCCTCTCAGCAGGCTCTAGGTGAAAGCCACCTTTGTTCCCAGACTCTCACCGGCACCTCCATCCATGCTGTCATGCGAAGGAAGGGTGAAGGAGGTGAGGGGCTGTTCCTTTGCTTGGTCCTATGACACCGAGGCAGCCAGGATTCCCAGTCTTAAGGTCCTTGAAACATGAGGAGCACTGGAACTTCCCAGAATTCATTGTCCTCCTTTGCTAGGAACTAGGAGCAAGCTTGTCAAGGACAGTGAACGGGCTGGACTCCAGAAAAGATCAAAGTATCTGCATGTCCCCAACAACCTCAGTACTTTCTTGACCCTTAATGTGAGTTGGGCAATCCTAAGGTGCTACACACAGGATTTGGTAGAACTGAGCAGTCATAGGGGCTTATTGTTTAAAAGAAAGTGGAGGGTTGAAGATAAGTAAGGCATCCTTTATTCATCCCCTAGTCTGTAAATGCAGAACTTCCAGAAATATGAAACTACTGCTGGGTCCTTATGTAAGTAAGCATTCCTACAGCCTTTGGAATGCAAAAACTCTTATGTACCTCATTTTGGGATTTCTAGGGGTAGGTGGGAACTCAAGAGCAGATTTCCAAACAACTCCCTTTGCAACCCTAGTCAGTTCATTTTTCTGGAGAGCTTGGCTTGCCCCTCCTTTGTCTAGATTGTCTTCAATCCAGTGGGTGAGACTTGGGTTCCCTCATTTCAGACAGCTCACCGTTTCTTAAATACAGGACTTCTCAGGAACCGAACATTAACCCTTGGGATAAATAACATCAATAACTTCTTTAGGAAAAAAGTCAACCTTAAATGATAAAATTTGGAAAATGGGAAACAAACTTCCTGAGAGCTTGTTCCACTCAGTACGATGCCAACCAGGAAAATGTCATCCTTCAGAGTGAGCCATGTTCTTCTCCTGGCACACTTGTTAACTATTCAGGGTTAAGAACCAGAGCTAAGTGTCTGCAAGGCTGTAAATATGAAACTGTACTTAGTAGAATGGAGTCAATTGGTTACTGACATAATTTGTATCAACAGTGCCCCCTACTGCATATACGCAAAATGGGGCAACCAGTAATCAGTCATTTAGGTTTTCAGAAGTGTATTCAGCCACCGCCCACATAAGAAGGGTACATTCCTGGTCACCGGGGAGTTTTTATGAAGCATGTTTTCAATACTGCAGACAGTTTTATGGGTGAAGGATCCCAGAGTGTACCTCACGCTCCAACACAAACAAGGTGCTGGGTGAGTTAACCATGCTCCTGTGTGTGCTGAGTATCCCGTCTAACACTTTGCTGGACCAACCTACAACAAAGTAGGATGCACTCGAGAATTACTGGCGACTTCGGATGATCCCCATATCAAGAGGTGATCTTCAGGCATCCAGTCTTGAGGGGGTGGGGGCTGGCTCTCTGGCTCGCCAGTTGCCAGTTGGTATGAGTGTGACAGAAGGCAGCCAAAGGTCAGGAATGTGGACCTTCCAGAGTGGGCAGCTCCTCCACTACCCCACAGCAGAGGCCTTCTTTCTGCCCTTGGAAATGATGAAATCCCAGACCTGAGCACCTTAGCGCCATTCACTGCATTTCTCAATATTTTAAATAATCTTTTTTCCATTTCTGATCATTCTTTTCTTCCCAGTCTAGCTCAGTTTCTACCTTTGCTACTCAGGTACTTTTTATACATTCAACAACTATTTTTTGAGCAACTATTATGTGCTAGATATGTTTTAGGGAAAGGAGCCATAGCTCTGAATGTAAAGCAGGCAAAGGCCCTGCTCTCATGGGGCAGACATCCTAGTTGGGGACATAGATAGCAGCTAGCAAGGGAGCCAAGTATGTTGGGGCATACTGCTGTGAGTCAGCACAGATGGGTGAAGGGCAGAGAGGGATGAAACTGCTTCATACAGGTGTCCGGGGAAGACCTCTCTGGAAAACCTTTCTAATCTGCTCTGCCAATCTATCTTCTTTCCTGCCTTCAAAATTGGGATTGCCTCTTTGAACAAACATCCCCGATTACTTTTCCCCCTTCTTTAACTTCCTCTTCAAATCATCTCTGCTGAAGCTTCATCTTGCAAAGACATATAATAATATGTTTTATTGTAATCTCCTTGACAAGGGCCCTGCCTTCTATTTCTTTGGTTTGCTACAAGAATGGAGGGAAAGGGAACAAACATTTCTTTTTGTGCTAGAAACGCGAATATATCAGTACACTTAATTTCCACAAATTCCTGCAGACCCTGTATTGTTCCATTTTATAAATGAGAAAATGCCAAATGGTGGGGCTGGGATTTGACCCTGGTCTATTTGTCACCATGTACCCTTCCCATGGAGTGAATATGCATTAAAGTTGTTGGTAAATAGAACAAGAAAGGGACGAGCTCTGTTTCTTAGGGAATAGCCATGCAGAAGAAGTGGTTAAAGCCTCTCTTCCTATTGGGTTATAAACTCTTCCTTTGCTACGAAGTGGGTGATCATGGGCACTTCACTTCCTTTTCCTGGAGCTCATAATCGCTGTCTGTAAACAGGTTAAACCCCAAGTCACTTCCTACATTCTAAGGAATAAAATTTCCTGCTAGGGATGAAGGTGGGAGGTGAAGTAACTTCACTGCATCAAAGGTCTAAATCTGATTTTTTATTGAGACAGAGAACAAAATACAACAGTTTGTTCCTTCAATTAAAATTCAGCATATACTAAAGATGTGCTGTGTGCTGGACCTTGGTGTGTGCTAAAGACACAGAGATAAATTTTTCTTTTCTTTCCTTCTTTGTTCTCTCTCTCTCTCTCTCTCTCTCTCACCCCTCTCTCTTTCCTTTTTTTCTTTTTTGTGGTACTGGGGTTGAGCATAGGGCCTTGTGCATCCTTTGCACGTGCTCTACCACTGAGCTGCACCCCCAGCCTACCCCTTTAAAATTTTTTTTCTCTTGAGACAGGGTCTTGCTAAGTTACACAGGCTGCCTTTGGCCTTGAACCTGAGATCCTTAAACTTTTAAAACATTGTCTTCACCCTGCAGTATGTGTTAAGGGAAAGAGAAGTGAGATAATACTCATCACAGTACTAACAGCGGCTAACATTTTACATGGAATTTACTCTTTTTCAGAAATTGTTCTGAGCACATCACGTCTTTTAAGTCATTTCAATCTTTTCAATTGTCTGATGAGGTGGGTAATATTATTATTCCTAATTTTCAAGTAAGTAAAAGAAGGCAAAAAGAGGCATTCATGTCAAACAAGTATTGTGGACCTCAAAAGTGCATGGAAAGTGTTTATTTACAAGGCCTTAAACATAACAAAAATAGTAGGCAGACATTTGTCATGAAGTGGTCTTATGCATTATGAACCAGAGGCTTTGTTCACTTGGTATTTTCTGTTATTCCTTGCTTGACCTTCTGCCATTAGTCTCAGCCTTAAACATACCCTTTGGAAGGAAGCAATTTCCCATAAAGAGCAGAGAAGGCTTTAGGGTTCAGAAACTCACAATCTGGCTGTGTGGTAACTCTCTCTCCCTCTCTCTCTCTCTGCATATATATATATATATATATATATATATATATATATATATATACAATATATATTGTATTATATATAGTATATATATATATAATATATATATATATATATACTATATATATATATATATATATATATATATATATATATATATATATATATATATTGTTGTTGTTAGGTGCCGTCAAGTCGGTATCCGACTCATAGTGACCCTCATAGGGTTTTCAATGGCTGTTTCTGGATTGCTTTGGGAGTGGATTGCCAGGCCCTTCTCCCATTTTTGGGGTGCTGGGAATTGAACTTGGGACCTCAGAGACTGCAGCACAGCGCTCTACCAACTGAGCTAAATCCCAGCTCATATATATATATATATATATATATATATATATATACACATATATATGTATACATATATTTATATATATGTATGTATGTATGTATGTATGTATGTATCAGGATTTATAACTAGTTTTCCTGGCCCTGGGAAAGGGGAAGAGTTGAGAGGGAGAGGTAAGCACACACCTGTCCTGGTAGTCACTATGCCCCGTACCCCATTTAAGCTAGATGTCAAATGAGTTCTGGGGGTCAAGCCCCAAAGCAGGGATGACCAGTGGGCATGTTCGATGGGCCTGAAGTGCCCCTGCAGAGTTTGTTCCTTGGGGATGAGACAGTAAAGCTGTGGGTTTGAGGGCAGAGGCAAGGAGAGCCTCAGCCCCATGGTTTCCCTCTGGTGAACTGCGCAGCCTGTAGCATGAATGTCCCTCTTCCTAGGAGAGGTGCAGGACTAAGAAGACAGTCACCAGACCTGGAGGGTCTCCTGGGATGGGAGTAATGGGAAATGCAGGCTGGGGAAGTGGTGTCCCAGGACCAGGATATGGAGTTCAATCTCTTGACTGCTGTAGATAGGAAGTGGGGGAAAAGTCTGGAATGGGCACTCCTTGGGCAGAGATCTCTTTGTTCATTGCTCCATCCAGTGGGCCTAGGTCAGGCATAGGCCATCAGCCAGCTTTTGGTAGTGAATGACAGCAGGTGAGTGGCTCTACAAGCAGGTCTTGGTTTCAAACCTCAGTTCTGCTTCTTGCTAGCTCTGTAACCCCTGGATGAGTCTTTTATCTTTCCATATCACATCTGTGAAATGGGATAAAAATAGCACAGAACCGTTCTGAGTTAAAAAGAGTTTATGCATGTGAAGTGCTTTGTGTCTGGCCCAATGGAAGTGCTCAAAAAGTATTTGCTCTTAGAAGTAGTGGGTGTGTATGACCCAGCTATAACAATATTGGGAATTTACCCAAAAGGAGATGTGTCATCATACCACAGAGACACCTGTGTCTCCATGTTCAATGCAACACTTTTCATAATAGCAAGGATATGGAATCAACCAAAGTGCCCATTAACAGAAGAATGGATTAAAAAGCTATGGTACATATACACAATGGAATACTACTCAAGAATCAAAAAAGTGAAATAATGCCATTTGCAGCAAAATGGATGGAATTGGAGAAAATTATTTTAAGTGAATGAACACAAGCTCAGAAAGAGAAATACCACATGTTCTCACTCATATGTGGGAGCTGAATCAAAATTATAAGAAGGAAAAAATCCTATGCAGAGGCCGGAACATAAATTTAAAAAAAAAGCTAAAGTGGACCTAGTGGAGAAGGGACAATTTGGGGGACGCAATAGAAAGAGAGAGAGAGATCTAGCAAAAGGAGGAAATCTTGGGAGAGGAGAGGGGGAAGAGGAGGAACAAGGAGTAATGAGGAATGGGGGAGGGATGTGAACAGCCCAGCTTTAATAGTCCTGGAAATAATTATAATAACACCAAATAATACCAAAGAATGGTACTATTATAGATGGACTAGAAAATTCATGTAATAGTACTGACAATGTAAAAAGAAAGTTCACTACAGAAAAGTTTCTATCTTAACCATAATTGGAACCCAAGGATATATAGAAAAATATTACCATAAAAAGACAAGCAAATGGAAGAGAAGTCTTTGGTGGGGGGTTGGGATGGGGGAAGAAGTGCACAAGAGGGTAAGTGGGAACTTATCTGTATAATGTACAACAAAATGCATATAGGGAAATGTCACAATGAAAAGCATGTCAGAATGAATCATATTAAGGTGTACATTAAAAATTTCTGGAAAAAAAAAAAAGAAGTAGTGGGTGCCACTGGCTCCACTCTGATCCTGCACCTTGGTGCTGCATGAAATATTCCCCCCTCTTCCCCTCCAAACTCAGATGCCAACCTTGAAGAGAAGACAGGGACTCTGGAATCAGGTAAGATCAAGTTCCCACCATGATACAATGAAGGCCAAATAGAAATTAAGCTAAGGGCTTTTAAACAAAGCATTTACTTTTCTTGTACAATCAATTTTGTATGCTAATATCCATATTTGAAAACAGGGCAAGGGAAGTCAGGGGTCCCTAAGGGAGCTTTGCTAGCATTTTAAGATAAGGAGCGTCATCGGGAATGGAGCCACACACCTATTATCTGAGCATGCATGAGGCTAAGGCAGGAGGATCACAAGTTCGAGGCCAGCCTGGACTATACAGTGAGACCCTGTCTCGAAACAAGCAAACAGCTTTCTCTCTAGCAAGCATGCTTACATACAAAACTCACCTCTCCCCTTGCTCATCTTTCTAGAAAAGCACAGTCCTCAAGTGTGTTGCCGTGGCTATCACTTGCAAGTCTGTTAATAAGCTCAACTTGAAGGCAGCAGGAACAGGCATGTAAGCAGACCTCTGCCTCTCTCCCTTCCCTCAATCTCATCCCCCAAGACCTCTGGGCTTTCCTGAGGAAGTTCAGTACAAAAAGTTTCATTTTTTGTTAAAATAGGCTCTCCCAACAGTGAGTGATAATACTTATATATTATCATTAATTTTAATTTAAAAAAATAATCTGGGTTTGCCTGGTTTCCCACTTATTTAAATGCCAGTTAGGTGACTGTCCTGATGTTGTTGCTAGGTTTCGTCAAGTAGGGTCCTACTTCTAGCGACTCTCCTAGGGTTTTCAATAGCTGATTGCTTTGAGATTGCTTCAAGAGTGGATTGCCAGGTCCTTCTCCTGTTTTTTCAGTGCTGGGGATCAAACCAGGGTCCTCATAGAGTGCAGCATGGCAATCTACCAACTGAGCTAAAACCCTAGCACTGTTGGTCCTATTTGCATGAAATTGTCCCCATTTTAGCACTGAAAACCCCACATCCTGGGAACCTGGTCAATGGACAGACAAAAGTGCTTTAAATGGCCTGGACAAACCCCAAAGGCTAGCCACAAATAAGGTAGATTTGTCTGCTTAATGGAGTGTGGGGAGCGCATACCGATGGAAGCTAATGTGTTCCTTGGAATCAGAAGAGCTCACCATCTGTGCGGGAGGGGAGGGGGAAGAGGAGACCAGTGGGGCTCCTCTCAATGCACTTCCCACTCTGCTCAGGTTGGTGGTCTACCTCTGAAGACTCTGGCTGAGAAGACCCTGTGGAGGTCTTCATTGGAAAATGCCTTACTCCACACTGAGGAAGTGGCAGGGCAGTGAGGATGGGACTGTCTCAAATAGAAACATGTGACAAACCTGTCACACTCTTCCCAAGAGCCTGCTTTGAGTCCAGCTCTGGGCTCTACAACAACAGTGTCCTGATTCATGCAGTGTGTTCTGCCTATGCAGTGCCCTGTGATTTTTCCCCATGCAAAGGTGCAGTCTCTTGCATAGATGAGATGACCTATGTAAAGTTGGGTCCATGCCTGTGGGCCCCCTTCTTGCAGACCCGGTGCCTTGCATTTTGTGGTATCCTTAGACTTCCTGAATTGTTGTGCTGCAGGCAGGAGTTTCTGGCCACAGAGAGTGCAGCGCGTCCTGTTCCCCACCATGTAGGTTGGTGGGAGGGCCCAGGTGGTGGTGGAGAGTGAGGTTGGATTCCTGAGGCTACAGGCCTGGGTCACAGGTGGGTTGCTTTGCCTGGCTGGGGTGGCCTCTCTCCACTGCCCTCCTCACCCTGTCCCTGGGCCTCTGCCCGGCCACACAGCAAAGAAAATCCCTTGTCTTCTCCTTTCCTGAGAGGCACAATGGGGATTCCTTTCAGAAATGTGGTCAGAAAAACTTCTTTAACCCTTAGGAATTAATTTGTTCCCTCCATAGGCATGATGAACAGGTCTAGCCACGTACTTTGTAGGGCTGAGAGTAAAGTGAGAATACAGGATCCTGGCCAGGGGTAGGGAAGTCAATCTCTCTTTTCGTGGACCCACTTTTCCAACTCATGGTAGGCAAGCAGCCCCCAGGAATTGCAAACTCTGGGCTGGGATGTGCTTGGTACCTGGATCAGAGGAGAATGTAAGACTCATGTCAAGTCTGCCAGGGTGCCAGCCAGGGTTGGGGATGGATACCACCTCACCCTGTGTCAAGACACCAGGGGTGCCTGACCTCTGTCCTACTCATGTCTATGCCCAGGTCCCTGTAGAGTAAAGGAAGAATGTTGGGTCCCTTCTGCCAATGAGATCCATTCACCCTCCTGGGGCAATTTCGGCAGCAGTTGTTGAGTGGGCTGGGTAAGGGGAAGCTGGGCAGGAGCAGGCCACCAAGGGACAGGGGAGCAGGCAACTGGAAACCTGTCCCAAGGAGGTAGGGAGGCAGCAGGAAGCAGAACCTTGGGTGAAAGGAGGCTCTAAGCCCCCTCAGTGCATGCTCCACCGATCTGTCAGATTTTACTTACAAAACACAGATTGAAAGATACAATTATTAAGCGTTTCAAAATGGCAACCTCGCTGCATTAAACCCCAAGTGGGGTCCCTTCTGAATCCAGGGCTTTCCACAACTGTGCTGGTTGCAGTCACAGGAAGCTGGCCCCAGTGGGGGAATTTGCAGCTACCCCTGCTTCAGTATTCTCTTTTGCCTCTGAGAAGCTTGTTTCCAATCCCTGTGGAGGGCATGAGGCTTGCATAGCACATTCCAACTTTGCTCTAGTCTTCTCTTCAGATCTCTCAGTATTGTGCTGGTTTTGATTTCTGTTTCCCATTTTTATTTTTATACGCTGTAAGAGTATACAGTCATCCCTCAATATCTGCAGGCATTGGTTCAAGGACCCATCCCCCTAGAGATACCAAGTCCCGAAGATCCTGAAGTCCTTTATATAAAATGTTATAGCACTGGCATATAACCTGTGCACATATACTCCCATATACTTTAAATCATCTCGAAATGACTTATAATACCTAATACAATGGTTACATATCACTTTGTAATATGGGGATGTAGCAGTAATGTTGTTGTTAGGTGCCATCAAGTTGGTATCTGACTCATAGCAACCCTCTGTACAACAGGGGAAACACTATTGTCAGTGCTTCTCTGCTGTTCATAGGGTTTTCAATGGCAGATTGATTTTTGGGAGGGGGTTGCTAGGTCCTTCTCCCAAGCCTACAGCTTCTGGTGTTCCCAGGAGGTCTCCCATCCAGGTACTAACCAGGCCCAACCCTGCTTAGCTTCTGAGATCTGACGGGATCGGATGCCACAGGGCTACGGCCGCAGGTGTAGTAGTAATGGGGATGTGGCAAATTCAAGTTTTGCTTTTTTTGGAAATTTCTGGAATTTTTTCCAAATATTCTTAATGTTTGGCTAGTTGAATCCTCAGACGCAGTATACTGATACAGAGAGCAGGCTATAATATTATAAGTGCTGTTGTTGTTGTTGTTAGGTGCAGTCAAGTCGGTGTCTGACTCATGGCAACCCCTATGTACAACAGGTAAAAAAGTATAGTTTCATAGGATTTTCAATGGCTGATTGTTTTTTGGGAGTGGGCTGCTGGGTCCTTCTTCCAAGCCTACAGCACCTGGTGTTCCCAGGAGGTCTCATACCCAATTACTAACCAGGCCCGACCCTGCTTAGCTTCTGAGATCTGATGGGATTGGACGCCACAGTGGTACGGCTGCAGGCTTATAAACAGCTTCAAAGAAATATCTATAAATCCTTTGCCACATGAGAAATGTCACAAATTTTTAAATAACATGCTTTATCTCTTAACCCTGAGTTTGGTCCTTGAGCTAAAGGGGTGATTTTTGTGGCGACAGTGCAATTGGAATACCTGCACCATGATGGCCCTTCTGTTTAACTGAATGTGTGAAAATGCAGAATGAAATCTGTGTAGATCCACCACTGGCAAAACACAGGCATGGAATTGGTTTTTTTAGTGGTGATGGCTTTGTGTGGAGCCAGTCACACGCTCCCACCTAACCTCCTGTAGAAGCACTGTAGAAAAAGCAGGCCAGAGTTTCCACTGCAGCAACACTAAGCATTTCCCATACTAGTCATCTATTCCTGCTTCACAAAGTACCCCAGGTGAAAAGACCAAGCATTTATTGTCTCACAGTATCACTGGGTAATTCTGGCTCAGGCTCTCTCATGATGCTGCAGTCAGGATACTGGCTGGGCCACAGTCACCTGAAAGCCCAACTGTGGCTGGAGAGTCAAGGTAGCTCCTTCTGCTATGGTGCACAGCTGTAATCCCAGTGACTCAGGAGTCCAAGGCAGAAGGATCACAAGTTTGAGACCAAAGGCAGCCTGTTCAACTTAGTGAGAACTTGTCTCAAAATGAAACATAAAGAAGAATCTAGAGGTGCAGCTCAGTGGTGAAGCACTTGCCCAGAATGCATGAGGGACCTGGGTTCAACCCCTAGTCCTGGAGGGAAAAATAATGTCTCCCTCACATGGATGTTGGCTGGAGGCCTCGGTTCATCACCATGAGGACCTCCATAGGTTGCCCGAGTGTCTTCATGACATGATAGTTAGCTTTCCCATCTGGAGTGAGTGATACCAAAGAGAACAAGAAGGAAGCCACCAAGAAGTCACAGTGCCATCATTTCCTTAATATTCTAGTTATTGGAAGCAAGTCATTAAATCCATCCTGGGGGAAGGGGTTAGGTCTACCTTTTGGAAGGAACAGTATCAAAGGGTTTATGGATGTATTTTAAAGCCACAGTTTCCTAGCAAATGAAGTGCCTAGATGATAGATGAACTTCCACATAGATTTGTACAAGTGATAGTGTAGTAGGAAAAGCCTGGGCTGTGGGTCAGATCTGAGTTTGAAAGCAGGCTTTTCTCCTTACCAGATTATGGGATCTTGGGCCAAAACAATCATCTCTGAACCTTAGTTTTGTCATCTATAAAATGAAGATAATAATAATAGTTCTTTCATACAGCTACTATAATATTTCAATGAGATGACCTATGCAAAATTGGGTCCAAATTATATGGGGCCTGATATTTTTGCAGTCTGACAAAGCTCTCTTTAAAAATAAACAATGTGAGCTGGGTGCAGTGGATCACGCCTGTAATCCCAGCGGCTTGGGAGGCCGAGGCAGTAGAATCACAAGTTCAAGACCAGAGGCAGTCTGCGTAATTTAGCGAGACCCTGTCTCAAAAAGTAAAAAATGGGCTGGGGGTGCAGCTCAGTGGCCCAGCACTTGTAGAACGTGCAAGTGTGAGGCCCTGGGTCCAACCCCCAGTACTGGAAAAAAAAAAGTAAAATTACAATAAATTAGGTAGAAAATGAACATTTATTTATAATTAGAAATTACAGCTAGGTGCGGTGGTGCATTCCTGTAATCCCACCACTCTGAGGCAGAGACAAGAAGATTTTGAGTTTGAGGCTAGCCTGGGCTTCATAGTAAGACCTCATGGAAAAAAAAAAAAAAAGACAAAATAATGTATTTTAAAAGCTGAAAAATACCATTCAGAGAAATAACAATAAAAAAATAACTACTTGAACACATCTCTTTAAAATACTAGGAACATGTAGGCAAGACCCACATTTTTCTTGCATACTTTTTTGATCACTCCTCCAAATAACAATGATCTCATAGTATTTTCCATAGTTGGAAGAGGAAGATAATTCAATATTAGCATGGTTGATGAAGATTTGGTTTTGAGTATTGGGAGCTGATTATTTGGCTTTACAACTCATTATTCATAATGTTATGCACATATGTTAAGGGTTGTCAAATTTGGGAACATTTCTATCAGGTAGTGATATCCATTACCCAGGGCCATAGTAGGGGCCTTAGTAGGGGAGAGTCTCGAAGGCTCAGCTTCCCTGTAAATTCTCCTCTGGAAGCAGCTAAAGTACAGTACTCACTGGCATGTACTCAGTGCTCAGCAAATGGGCGAAGTTTGAAGACAACTCTCATCTTCCTGCTTGAAACAGAGTCAGATTTCCCACCTCCAATTTCATCTTCCTTCTTTTCCATAGCCCTCCACAGTGCCTGAGAAGGGCAACAATACAAATATACCACTTGTTCTAATGTGGTGGAAAGAACACTGAACTCACACTAAAAAGACATGAGATTGAGTCTTGTCTTTGCCACTTATTAGCTATGTGATATGGGAAAATTACCTAACTCTGGATGTCTCTGTTTCTTCATCTCTGACATGGGCCTAGCTGTGCCACCTCATGATTGTAGAGATGAATGGCTGGGCCTAAAGAGAAGGGCTTTGTGAATTGTCAAGCAATTTTACTAATGTAAAGTATTTTTATTTTGGTGGAAGAGTTACTGAGGAATCAGATTGGACACCGTCCAATGTCTATGAGCATCTTATGTTCTTTGTTCTCTGTGGCCTGAACGAATTTCCAATTCAAATTGGACTTGAATCAAATTTGGCCTGAAGTCCCAGACAGCAAAATGGTCCATGATTTCCACAAAAATGTATTGAGCCCCAATTGTTCTCTTTAATTTGCGCTACAGATGAGGATTCAAAGACAGATAAGACACAGTTTGGGCTCTTCAGCGAAGGTGGCACTGGCAGACAGAACCTCAGATGGGCAGATGGAGGGTGAGTTCAGTTCTCGAGTCTACTAAGTTTACAACCTGGGCCTCACTGGGCCTCAGTATCTCCCTCTGCAAAGAGGCACAGCTAACAGTATGAGAGGGGCAGAAACAAATGTGCTAAAGTCTGCAAGTCTTGGAGATGGCATAGGCAGGGGTCTGACAAAGCCATCAGGGCTAAAGGGAGCCTCACTGAGACAGGCTGTTCTCCTTGGGGAATTTTCAGGAAGCTTTGAAGTGCCGCCAGGATAGAGAAGCTGCCCCACCCGGAGCTGCATTTACTTGTAATTTACTCCTCCTTGTGGGCCCTGTAGGCCAGTCTCCTAAACACAGCACTCACTCAGCCCTGCCCTGCATGAGGGAAGACTGACTTGGAGAGGGCTAGAAGGGAGGACTCGCTGAATTAAGAAGGTCCCTTAAGAAGGGAGTGAGTGGCCTAATGACATGACTGAGACTCCCGAGTTTCTCTCCTTAAAGCATAAATATTTCCAACAAAGATCACAGACTCCCTTGCCATAAAAATCAATGAAACCACAAGGAAAATGATCTCCCGCATGACCGCCCCACAGATATCTCAGATGGGGTCCTTTCTCCTCCCAAAGAAGCAACTGTAGTGCTGGGGCTCAAGATTTGAAACGCAAGCACTACTGTTGAGAATGTGAGGCTGACAGGACATCAGGTGGTCAGACACGTGTCTATCTCATTTAATTACAGAATTAAGAGCATACGCTTCTGGGATGGATGGGTCTGTGTAGCCCTTATTGCAACATAAGGTTTTGCATGGACTCAGACTTTAGCTCCAGCTCTAGCCCCTCCAATTACTAGTTGAGTATCTTTGGGCAATGTAGATGCTTTCCAACCCCACTTTTTTTATCTAGTAAAAAGAGAATAATAATGCAAATTGTGCTTGCCTTATTGGGGAGGCAATAAAATCAAAAGATTATCTGTCTATAAAAATGTTTTATAAACCATAAAGACCTTGATGAACACCAGGCTTTATTATTGAAAAATAAAAAGCACCAATAGTGACAATGTTATCATTAGAATTCCTTACACTGTAAGTAATGGAGACTCAGACTTGAAATGGATTCAATTGCAAGGGGATATTTTGATTTATGTAATTGAGAAGGGTGGAGGTGAGACTAATCTAGGTGAAGACTTGGCTTGAGTAACGTCACCATTTCCTTGCTCTACCTTCTGTGATGTCAGGTTTGGCTCCCATCTTCTGAAATCACAAGCTTCTTGTGGCCATAAATACTCATAGTGACTTGCAAGTCTCATGTCTTCATATGATGCCATTTAGAAAAAAGTCTTTCTAGTAACTCTGAAGAGAGAAAGAGAAGTGGGGAACTCTTCTTTTTCCAGACTTAGCATATGTACCAAATTTCATTAGTTCCCTTTACATAGCTTGGGATGATAGGATGTGCTGGTTGGCTTGAGCTGTCTGGCTCAATGGCACACACCTGCAATCCCAGCAACTCAGGAGGATGGCAGGAGGATGCTTGAGGACACAGGCAGCTTGGGTCATTTAGTGAGACCCTGTTTTAAAAAACAAAAACAAAAAAACAAAACAAACAGTAAAAAATGTGTGGGGGATGCAGCTCAATGGTAGAGTGCTTGCGAGTATGTGGGAGGCCCTGGATTCAACCCCCCAGAGAGAGAATTAAAGCCCATGCCTAGATTTGTGGGCAAGATTACAGTTGAGCAACCTATTTTATCAGAAGAGTGAGTGGATGCTGAGTTGCGAAAGCAACATATATCCAGTACAGCCCATCCATTTAGTTGCCCAATATCCATATTCTCCTATAAACTCACAAATATGTCTTTAAAAATATCCACCTTCTACAGTAAATGCAGTCACCCTCTTTACCCCAGAGACAAGGCACAATTTCATTCAGTTATGGTTATCTAGGTGACATGCAGTCCTCATAAATGGAGCTCTTACTTGTCCTGTGTGGACTATTGAGGCTAAATGGTAAATTTAATCACTGCTAATGTTCTTAGTAAATAGTAGTGGAGAGAAAATGGGGTAGTTGCAATGAAAAGTCTCACTTGGCATATGAAACAACTTACAATGGTCACTAGGCCCCATATACTCTGCCAAAAATCACATAGATGTCATGTCCTGGTAGCAAGTATATGGCTTTCCCCACTTCTGCCCTCTGCCAGGCTTTGCCCATTGCCGTCCATGGCCCCTGCTTTCTCTCTGGGACAATTTGTACTGTGCATTTTCCCTCATGGAATCATATGAGGTGCCTATTTAGGAAAATGTCAGTTCTGGGACTTGCATTGTTTTAACAGCTTTCTTCCTGTTGATGTGAGTTAAAAGAAGGGCTGGAATCACTATCAATAACCATTGTGGGCCAAGCATGAGGTTTGAATCTTTTTTTTTTTTTTTTTTCCAAAATGGCACCCTTAAAAAGTTAATGAGATTCTGGTCTACTGGCTTCTGGCTAACAGTAGTAGTATCTGGAGTCAGGGATCTTATAGTGTCTTAGTTTTTATTTATTTATGTTTCTTTCTTTCTTTCTTTCTTTTCTTTTCTTTTTCTTTTTTTCAATTACTGGGGATTGAACTTAGGGCCCTGTGCATGCTAGACAACCACTCCACCACTGCACCATGACCCCGGTCCCTTTGTTTATTTATCCATTTAATTTTATTTTTGAGATAGAGTCTTGCTAATCTGTGCAGGCTGGCTCTGACCTTGAGCTTACAATTCTCCTGCCCTAGCCTTATCCTAGTCTTTGAAAGAAGAACCTACCTGGATCTATTGCTCTTCTGGCATTGGGCCCAGGTGCTCTGGCACCCCTTTGTCCCTTCAGTTTACTGTTTCTGTCTTGGCCTCTATTGAAAATATCCAGAACAATAGACTGGGTAGGGATGACTCACAAAATTATTCATTCCTCACGATAACCACAAAAATATTGGAAGCAACATTTATCGATTGCTTACTATGGGGTAGGCAATGTACTAAAGGCTTTATGTGTATTAACTCGATCCTCATAACAACCTTATGAGACAGGAAATGTTATCATTGGCAGTTTGGGAAAACTAGTCATGGAGCAACAAAGAAATCTGCTCAGATGTGGCACAGCAGGAATTCAACCTAGGCAACCTGGACTCCAGTCCCTGATGAGCCTCAAGTTATGGTGTGCTGCACATGGGCTACATCTGCTATATCATCCCCAGGAGGGCTGACTTCTCTGTTCAAGGCATAGCAAAAGGTGCTGGGATGGGGCTGCCCTAGGCCTTACTTTGATTTCCTGTTTGAGTCCTCTATTCCCACCTTTCTTCTGCTAACTTTAATTTGAGGGTGGAGAATAGAACTTTTCTTGCACTTCCAGACAACTGTAACTGCAGGCCACTGGCAAAAAAGGAAACCTGTGTTTCCTTCTCTCTCTTCCTTTTGGATGGGCAGTTTCAGTCTAAACTTACTCCTTTCTTGAAAGACCTCTCTGAAGAAGTTCTCAGCTTATGCTACAATTCAAAACTTTCCTTGTAGTATCCTTTAATGTTAAAGCCTCAGGAAGCACAGCCTGAATCACAAGTCTTACTAGGCAACGGTTTAACCATCTGTTTACTACAACATAACAAAAAATTGCAAAATTCTCAGGTATCAATTCTTTCCTTTCATTGAAACATCTCACTTCCAACATTAGATTCTGTATCAGTTAGGAATTTTTTGATTGCCACGCAACTAATTTAAGCAAAAAAGAAATTTATTAGCAGGTCATGGTGACACACACCTGTAGTACCAGCTACTCAGAAGGACAGATGAGGCAGGAAGACTGTTTAAGCTCAGGAGTTCAAGGTCAGCCTGAGCAACAGAATGAGATTCCCTCTCTTAAGAAAAAAAAATAAAAGAAACAATAAGAGGAAAGAAAGAAAGAAAGAAAGATAGAAAGAAAGAAAGAAAGAAAGAACAGTAAGAAAAGAAAGAAACTTATTGGAAAGCATTCAGGAGCTGGAAGAGTCGACCAGAAGCTGGAGGACATAGCTGTAAAACCTCAACCTCAATGGTGATGCCATAGGAGGGGGTTTCATAGTCAATGCTGGCCCAGCTGCTGCAGCCAATTCTTGCTTATTTGTTTTGTGCTCCAGACTCCAACCACAGGGGAGGAACATCAGATTGGTTAAGCTTGGGTCACCTGCCTGCCTCTCAGCTAGTAGTAGGTAGGACCCACCAGACTATACCAGTAAAGGAAGGCAGGATGCTGTTAGTGGTGGGAAGTGGGCACAGGGCAATCTACATTCAGCAAACTTTCCTTATATCCAGCAATACTGGTCATATGGCCCTGTAGTGGCTATTCCAAGTCAGTCATGACAGAGGATGAGTTGGATAGAGACCTGGAAGAAATCAAGTAGTAGTTAGGTGCTAAGACTTAGGCTTTGGGGGGCTTAAATGTAATAAAACAAAATTTTGCTTTCATGCATGTTAATTTGTTTGTTTAGGTGTTTGTATTTAAGGGGTAAATACAAATGCATTTAGCTATTAACATGACAATATTTTCTCAGAAGATAGTGATTCACTCCCTTACTCATTCATCAATTTAATTAATCATTCAAGTTTTGAACAGTTTCCCAGTCCTAGGCGCTGACTGGAAGCTAAGGAGATACAAACATCCATGATAAACTCTGTGTCTTCAGGTGGCAATGGGTGACTCTTGCAATGGAAATACTTAGGTCAACTTCTCATATGCAAGTTCAAACTGAAGCTGAAGAAAATTAGAACAAGTATACGAGGGCCACGGTATGACCTTGAGTATATCCCACCTGAATTCAGAGACCACCTCAAAAATAGGTTTAATGCATTAGACACAAATGACAGGAGACCAGAAGAGTTGTGGCACGACATAAAAGATATCATTCAAGAAGGAAGCAAAAAGTTCTTAAAAAGACAAGAAAAAAAGAAAAGACCAAATTACATGTCAAAAGAGACACTGGACCTTGCC
>VMDO01004103.1:0-33605 GCA_007922755.1 Pedetes capensis
GAGAAGGACATCATGTTTGGAAGAGTGGCAGGTCAACGGAAAAGAGGAAAACCCTCCACCAGATGGATTAACACAGTGTCTGCAACAATGGGCTTAAACATAAATAAGATGGTTTGCCTGGCACAGAATCGGCAAGTGTTTCGATCTGCTGTACATAGGGTCGCTATGAGTCGGACTCGACTCGACGGCACCTAACAACGACAACAATACTAGCCTTAGTATAATACTGCAGAACACTGACTATATGACTAAAGTGTAAAAAACAGTCCCATAAGCTAAATGTACAAACTATCTCCTACTTACTTCTAATCCTATATTGTACAGCCAAACTTTACTAAAATCAAGAAGCTAATCCGCTTTAAATACCTAGGAAAATTATCTTCAGGTAAAGAATGAATTGTCTCAAATTGTCTAAAATTAATCATTATTAATTTAAAACTTCTATTCATCTGGTAAGAAATAAAGGTAAATAAAAAGAATACATCAGAATTAAAGGTCTTAGTGTCTAGTAGCCACCATATTGGATGTCGTAGATACTGAATATTTTATCATAGAAACTTCTACTGGACAGCTCTGGTCTAGTAACTACTACAGGACTCCACCTGAATGGAAATATAACTCAGAATATTGCCTTTGGAAAAAGAGTCCTAAAATAAATATATGATAGCATATATGTTGTTGTTGGGTGCTGTCTAGTTGGGTCTCACAAGAGACCTTATGTAAAACAGAACAAAACACTCCCCGACACTGTGCCATGTCTGGCACTATGTCAGTGCTTCTCTGCTATTCTTAAGGTTTTCAGTGGCCAATTGTTTTGGGAGTGGGCTACCAGGTCCTTCTCCTGTTTTTGTGGGGATTGAACCCAGGGCCTCAGAGAGTGCAGGGTGGCACTCTACCAACTGAGCTAAATCCCACCCCTGACAGTGTGTATGGCATATAAGAAAACATCCTACTTGATAAGTACATATATCTTCAGCAGTAATCTTAAGAATGGAATTACACAATCATTTACTTCTACTTAAAAATTAGCTTAATTCATTTGGTATATCAGCATAGTAAACTTAAAAAACTGTTTTATGTGGAAAGCTGCAGCTTTCTTAGGTGATTTATTTATTTATTTATTTATTTATTTATTTATTTGTAGTACTCGGGGGTTGACCCAGGATTCACACATACAATGCAAGTGCTCTACCAGTGGGATGCACTTCTAGCCCATTTTCTATTTTATTTTTGAGTTGGGGTCTCACTAAGTTATGCAGGCTGCCTCTGGCCTTGTACTTGTGATCCTCCTGCCTCCACCTCCTAGTCCCTAGGATTACAGCCATGTACTACCATGTCTGGTTGTTAAGGTGATTATTTTTAAAGCCAAAAAAGTTTCACTATACCTTTACACATCTTATTAGCAGGATATCAGAATATAAAATGTAATGTATATTTAAGAAAATTTCCTACTACATTCTAACTTACTATTGAGCAGTAAGAGTGAAATAAAAGTATTTTTGGAAAAAAAAATTAAGTTTATCATTCATGGATCCTCACTGAGAAAACTACTCAGGGATTTATTTCAGCAAGCAGGAAAATAAACCCAAAAGAAACTAGTGGGATTCAATGGACAAGACAAAGAAATCAAGAACCATCTTAGAAAACTGTCTACTTAATAAAAACAAACAAAGTGTAGCAGGCACTTATAAACTGCATTTGCTATAAAGCACTGACTTCTCATTTGGACCCACAAGTGTCCTGTTCTAGACCCCAAGAGGTATCTGCAGCTACTTTGGATCCTAGAAGCTTTAATCATTAACATCTTTTTGACAAAGGACAGCAAATAAGTCCTCCAGCAGTGACAAGGGCAACAACATGTTGAAACCACCCCGCAAAACCAGAACTGAGATCATACGCTTGAGCAGAACTGCTTAGTTATGCATAGCCCATGCCCCCGTCCCCAATTCTTTCTCTACTTAAACCTTAAACCTCAAGTTTCCCAAAGAGGGACTTGGGGTCATGGGACTCCTTTACCTGTTCCTCTTCCCAAGGTGCACATAGATTAAATTTCCTTTGCCTTCTTTTCATCACCACTCCTCTCTCTAATTGGCATGTTGGGGACTGGTGGCCCATCCTAATTTCAGGAATTGGAGCTTTGCCCTAAATTCCAGTAACAAAGATTGTTGTTGTTGTTAGGTGCCGTGGAGTTGTGTCTGACTCAGTGACCCTCATAGGGTTTTCAATGGCAGATTGTTTCGGGATTACCTTGGGAGTGGGTTGCCATGTCCTTCTCCCATTTTTGCGGTGCTGGGAATCAAACTCGGGCCCTCAGAGACTGCAGAGCGGCGCTCTACCAACTGAGCTAAATCCCAACCCGGTAACAAAGATAGTTTTGAGAAATTGGAACTAACATAGAAGATGAGAAGGAAGAGATAAGAATAACTGCATTTTAAGATTTCTGTATGTTTTCTAAATTTCCTGCAAAAAGCCTCTATTTCCTTTTATAATAAGGGAAGGAAGCATATTTTTTAAAATAAGGAAATACTACATGGATACTTTCATGGGTGGTTAAAAGCAGTAAAGACTAGTGGATCTAGTCTAGACTACTGATCTAGTGGAAGACAAACATTAAAAAATACTATAACTAATTAACATTGGCCTGGGATTTAGCTCAGTGGGTAGAGTGCTGCGCTGCAGTCTCTGAGGTCCCAAGTTCAATTCCCAGCACCACAAAAATGGGAGAAGGGCCTGGCAATCCACTCCCAAGGCAATCCCAAAACATTCAGCCACTGAAAACCCGATGAGGGTCGCTATAAGTTTGATACCAACTCATCGGCACCTAACAACAACAACAACAATTAACATTAGTCTTGAGGATTGGGGCAGATAGTATTGAAAACTAATAGCATGCTGATATAAAGTAAGATTAACCCTGCCATGTGCCTTTGAGGGTAAGCTGGAGCAGGACTGCCCAAGTTTGTAATGAGGCAAAAAGAAAAGGCAGAATTGATTTCTGTAAGCTAAGATGTTTCAAAGCTACTAAATAGATAAACCTTTAGAAAGAGAAGAATGATTGAAGAAAGACATAAGGACTGTTTGTAAAGTGTTCAAACTGTTGTTGTTGTTAGGTCCCATGGAGTCAGGTCTGATTCAGAGTGACCATATGTACAATGGGACGAAACACTCCCGGATTCTGTGCCAGGAACATCATCTTTTTAATGTTTAAGTCCATTGTTGTAGTCACTGTGTCAATCCATGTAGTTAAGGGTTTTCTTTTTTTTTCGTTGACCTGCCACTAGCTGTTTTCCAAATCTCTTGGCTGCCACAGCCATTTCTAACCATATTGTCTGACAAGGTCCAGATATGGGGAGGAGAGGTTCAAGGAACTCATCTTCCAAGAAGTGGATGGGGATGGAGAATAGGAATATGTGCTTTTTGCTTTCTAGATAGGATTACTGCTTCTAATTATTATGATTACTTTATGTTTAGGACTAATACTCATAACTAATATTGTATTAAAACTCTAATGAAACAAATGCTGAAAAAATAACATGAGTGGGGGAATTTGTAAGTGAATTAAAAGTAATGACCACCAATTGTAAGGGATATATGGATATTATTCTAGTTGAAGCTGATCAGCAATTTCTACCCTGGAACTCAAGTGTTAAGTAATTTATGCTTCAGCTGCAGAAGGCTGAGTTGTTAACCCCTACTTGGACTAAAGTGGCCCCACCTATGATAGCTAAGGTTTACTAGAAAGTATAGAACAATCAAAAGAATGCGCAGGCCTATTCCCACAGCACAAAACCCTCCTTGACAATTTAACACGGAGGTGCTTATCTGTCCAAAGGCCAACCTTGGCTCCCAGCTGGGGAAAAGAATGGATACACAACATGGGGAGGTGCTTATCTACAGACCTTGGTTCCCAGTTAAGAGAAAAAGAGTAAAGGCTGTTGTTCACTAAGGATAGAGTTCAAATCCCTATTATAGTTTATCATTTATAAAAAGCCTAAAAAGAAAGAGACCTTCCAAGTGTTTAGTGTCTGGAGATAATAAAGTTTGTGTTTTGAACTGTGGGTTGTTATGATTAACAGGTGCTTATGAAACTTTGTTTCATGAATAACTGTATGTGCTATTTTTACTGCTTACATGACCTAAGCCTAAAAAATTGTATAAAACATTGAGTCTTCTGAACAATAAACGGAACAGATTCACAATGCCTCTGAGCTGCTGTGTTTGCTGTTACCCAATCGCCAACTCCTCACCCGCCTTCAGGAAACCCTGGACCCTAGGCTGTAGCCAGACTGCAGCACTTGGCATAAACATGTTAGCACCTCCAGTGCTGCATCTGTTAAAACATATTAACTGGTATTCCATCAGTTCCTGGAACCTTGTGTTTCACCAATTCCTTCAAGGCAATTTCCATTTTGCCCTTCAGTACCATTGTTTCCTGACTGTATGCAACCTCTTGAAATGTTTGGTCATCCACCAATTCTTTTTGGCATGTTTCTGTGTATTCCTTCCGTCTTCTTTTGATGTTTCCTCCATCATTTAATATTTTCCCTATATAATTCTTTGCTATTGCCACTGGAGGACTAAATTTTTTCTTCAACTCTCTAAGCTTGAGAAAAGAAGTATGTTCTTCCCTTTTGTTTTCTTATCTCCAGCTCTTTGCACATGTCATTATAATATTTGATTTTGTCTTCTAGAGTTGCCCTTTGAAATCTTCAGTTTAGTTCCTTAACTTTGTCATATCTTCCTTTTACTTCAGCTGCTCAAATTTCAAGGGCTAGTTTCAGAGTCTCTTTTGACATGTAATTTGGTCTTTTCTTTTTTTTGCCCTGTCTTTTTAATAACCTTTTGCTTTCCACATGTATGATCTCTTTGATGTCATGCCACAACTCATCTAGTCTTCTGTCACTAGTGTCTAACACATCAAATTTGTTCTTGAGATGGTCTCTGAACTCAGGTGAGATATACTCAAGGTCATACCTTGGCTCTCATACACTTGTTCTAATTTTCTTCAGTTTCAGTTTGTACCCACATATGAGCAGTTGATGGTCTGATCTACAATCAGTACCTGGTCTTTTGCTGACATTTGATATTGAGCTTTTCCATTGTCTCATTCCACAAATGTAGTCAATTTGTTTCCCAATTTTGTGGTGCTGGCAAATGAGAGTGTAGAGTGGCACTCTACCAACTAAGCTAAACCCCAGCCCTGATGTTTGCTGTTGTTAGGTGCTGTCAAGTCAGGTCCAATTCATTGTGGCCCTATGTACAAGAGAAGGAAACACTACCCAACACTGTGCCATGCATGGCACTATGTCAGTGCTTCTCTGCTATTCATTAGGTTTCCAATGGCTGGTTGTTTTGGGATGATTTCTGAAGAGGGTTGCCAGATTCTTCTCCCATTTTTGTGGTGTTGGGGATTGAACTCAGGATCTCAGAGAGTGCAGAGTGGCACTCTATCAACTAAGATAAACCCTAGCCCAGTTAGAAGAACCAGGCATGTGCAATTCATTGACAAAAACAAAACAAAACAAAATATTAAGTTGACGTCTGTTTTGAAACATACCTCTTCCTATTCTCATTTTAGCCCTATCCCCTAATACAGTTAGTTCTCAGAGATCTGGCCTCTACAAATGGCAATCTGTTATACTACTACCAAATTATCTTCCTTGTTTCAATCATCTCATTCAATGATTTGATCTTATGAGACATTCAGGGAGAGAGGGATTCACTAGCTCTTTCCTTCTACATTAAATGATTGTTCCCATTACTTCACAATTTAAAAATTCCTTAGAGTTTCAGTTTGTTTAGATAAGTGCTTCTTTATAAATGGTAGCTTATTCTTGTCACACACTTTATACTTGAGTTTATTTGTAGCCACTGAATCCTGATTAATGAAGAGGCATACATTCCTTTTGATTCTAATTCAATATTTTCAAAGTACTGCATCTTTTAAATAAAGGAAAACAATGACTTTTTAAAATAAAGAGTTCATATAAAAATTTAATCGCTCTACTATACATTTAAAAGTCAATCCCTGGGGTTTTGTTTTAATTAAAAGAGAACATCTGCCAGGGATGGTAGTGCAGGCCAGTAATCCCAGCAACTTGAGAGTCTGAGGCAGGAGGATTGTAAATTCAAGATCAGAGGCAGCTGGTATAACTTAACAAAACACTATCATAAAAGTAAAATATGGGGTGGGAGTACAGCCTAGTGGTAAAGCACTTACAAAATATGTGTGAAGCCCTGGCTTCAAACCCCCAAGTACAGTAAAACAAAACAAAACAAACAACAAAAAAGTCTCAGGACATCCCATGATTTAAAAATCAAAAGGTTAATCTATGGACTGAAAATTCAACATATTTTTAAAGAACTAAAGCTTAAAATACTTTAATTAACCTTGAATAGTTTAAAATAATTTAGCAGGGTTCTTTAACACTAAATAATTCATTTAACATTATCTCATGGAGTGTTATAACAATTTGCAACTCCATTTCATCACTGACCAATATACTAAATTGAACAGTGCTGACTTTGACATGTTTTCAAAGTCAAAATAAGGGTTATCTGGGTTTGTTAAAATAATATAATTTGGAAATATTTGATATGTAAAGCAGAGCAGCAAACTACATACACAGGTGTTAGGCTGAACTGTTGTTAGGTGCCATCGAGTTCTGTCTGACTGATAGTGACCCTCATAGGGTTTTCAATGGCTGATTGTTTTGGGATTGCCTTGGGAGTGGATTGCCAGGTCCTTCTTCCATTTTTCGGTGCTGGGAATCAAACCCAGGACCTCAGAGACTGCAGAGCAGAGCTCTACTAACTGAGCTAAATCCCATCCCCTAGGCTGAACCAGGAGAAAGCTAAATGCTTCAATGCCTTGATCATTTTTAGAAAAGAGTCAACTTTTTCAAAAAATTAAAAAATAAAGCAGCACTATTTTCAAGAAACAGTAATAGAAAAACAATATTGTGTGATTACTTTATAAAGCACTGAAAAAATAGTTGATGCTAATTTCTAGCACCATCACAAGCCAATTAATTCAGAATATACATCCACAGTTTTAGAAGAATAGGACGAATCATGTCTTCTTATATTTCCCATAGTTGCAGGGAAAATGCTTGGAAACATACATTTATAAATGTGGTAGTCATAAATTATACTTACTTATTTAATAAAGCATAAAACTCTAAAGTATTAAGTAACAAATGTACTCAAGATGGAACTTATAAGTATTTTAGTGAAATAAAACTTCATTTCCTTTAAAAACCTATATTTTTAAATTTTAGGTGAGAATTGCATTTTCAACAATAAAGTTGGTGAAGTTTGATAGCCCTAAATTATTTGCCTGAGTTGTAACATCAAAGACACTAAAACACTTGTGGGAAATAAAATACAGGCAATCTGTTTTACAGAACAGTTTACATTCAGGAACTTTAAAGTGCATTTATGTAAAGTCAAGTCTCAAAAAGCAAGTAAGAAATAGATCATGTAGAGCATATGGTCTTTTTTTCTTTTTAAAGATAGGTTCTTGCTACGTAGCCCAGGCCAGCCTCAAACTCCTGCTCCTCCTGTCTCAACTTCCCAACTGCTGGGATTACAGGCCCAGGCCACTGTCTTAAGTATTTATAATTCTTGAGGTAATGGAAAAAATCAGAGAATTTTAAAGCAAGGATGTAGTTGGTACAGGTACTCTGAAATGAAATGGACTCGTGCAGATGAAGGATTTTGGACAGCAGTCTGAAACTGCATGAGATTGAGCACTTCCCCTTAGGGCTCTGTCCTCTTTATTGGGTTTTCTTACATAAATCATGTAGATATAAAGGTTACCCTCAAAGCACAAAGGGAGACAGAGATATCTACATAAACCATGTAAACGAAGAGCTTATCTTCAAAGAATACAAAGTACAAAGCCAGAAAAAAGCCATGTAACATATGCCAGAGCAAATCTGTAATAATTATCTAATCTTAGCCTGTATAGTGTCCCTCTAACCTGGAGGAGATAAACACCGTTTCTGAGAAATATCACTTGCAAGATACCTCAGGTAGGTGTTACTATTCCAGGAAACAAGTTAGTTCTGCAGGCTGCCTTAGATATTCAAATAAAGGCCAGGGTTCGTTCACGCCCCTCTATACAAGGAAGTAATCAAATTTCTGTTTTAAAAATATTCTTCTGAATACTATTTGTAGAATAATGTGGGATTAATACAGAGCTAGGGGTCTAGAGAAGCTACTGTACTAACCCAGAGGAAATATAATATTTACTTGGATTAGGGTGATGATAAAGGACAGTCAAGTTAAACAAATTTAGGGAATACACTAAAGATAGATTTAATAGAGATTGGTGCCTAACTGAATTGAGGGATGAAAGAATACCTGTAATCCCAATGCCTCAGGAGGTTCAAACAATAGGATCATGAGTTGAAGGCCAGAAGCAGCCAGTGTGATTTAGCAAGATTTTGCCTCAAAATAAAAAATAATAAAGGGGGTAGGAGGGGTGCAGCTCAGTGGTAGAGCACTTGCCTAGCATGCACAAGGTCTTTCCTAGGTTCAATCATCCAGTGCTGCCAAAAAAAAAAAAGAAAGAAAGAAAGAAAAAGAAAAGAGAGGCAGTAAGAAAACTAATCCCAGATTTCTGCTTGAGTTACTATAACCTAAGAAAGGACCAACTGTGGTACTGTAAAACTGTTCCTGACAACATTTACCAAATTTTACTAGAAAATGTATAAATGAGATATTCAATCTTCAGACCTAGATAGACCACTCCAATTGAAAATAAAGACAGCTGAAAAATTACCTTAAATCTTCTCCTTGGAATTTTTTAAAATATTACATAAAGATATATTTTTTTTTTTTTCCCCTGCCTCATATTAAAATAGGTAACAACTGGGCATGGTGGTGCATACCTTGTAAAACAGCACTCAGGAGACTGAGGCAAGAGTATTGATGTGAATTTGTGAGGGTAGCCTGGGTTACAGAGTTGAAATCTTGTCTCAAGACAAAACAAAACAAAAACAAACAAATAAAAAAACCTAAAGAGAACAGGAAAAAAGAAACAAAGACAAGAAGAAGAAGAAAAAACAATCATTTAACATGGAATAGCATCAAGAGCAACTCATTTCTCTGGACAGGAAATAATAGCTAACAATTGCTATCTTTATATACTGACTATTCTAAGGGAACAGTCAAAATCAATTACTGAATTACAAGGTTATTATTTAATTACAAGGTTATTTAAAGAGTCAATATTATTTCAGATATCTTCCCATCAAAAGAAAAAGTTCAAGGGCTGTGTGACTTAATAGCTGAAACACCAATTAATAACAACAATCAAAACTGCAGAATAATAGACATTTAAAGAGTGTTAAGTGCTTTACCTACATCCTCATCTTACTTTTTCTTCATAGTATGCAGAAACAAAACTCTGAACTCAGATCATCACTCTATATTATCCCATAGTATGCAGAAACAAAACAGAACTCAGATCATCACTCTATATTATCCCATATAAGGCCATATAACAGAACATAGACTCTAATTAAAATCCCATGGAATTTAGCCGGGTGAGGTGGTGCACGCCGTAATCCCAGCAGCTAGGGAGGCGGAGGGAGGAGGATCGCAAGTTCGAGACCAGAGGCAATCTGAGTAATTTAGCGAGACTCTGTCTCAAAAAGTACAAAAATGGGCTGAGGGTACAGATCAGTAGTCCAGCACTTGCAAAGCATGCAAGTGCAAGGCTCTGAGTTCAAAACCCCAGTAGCTTAAAAAAAAAAAAAAAAAAAAAAAAAAATCCCATGGAACTTAGTTCAAAGTAAGCCATTTCTTCTTGACAGTTACCAGCCTGCCTAAAACTAATCCAATTACACAACACACATTCATACAGAGTAAATTCTCTTCTTTAATCAAAGAAAGATTCCTATTAAGGCATTGTCACTAGTCATTAGGCCATAACCATGGTTCATAATCACCTTTATCAAAATTACTTACAGATCTTCATTATTGTACTTTATTAAAATTATTTACTAGAATGGAAATTTAATTTTCAAATTACTTAGTATATTTTGAGAATATACAATTCATGTTTAAAAGAGAGTGATATATATAGCCCTCAAATATTTTAAAGGATGAATATTGTTAAGCCCTACCAAAATGAAAAAATGCCAAACTATTAATCTAAGCTGTTGGCAGAAGTATACAAATTTCAGCTAGTAAGTCCTCCACTTATTCATTGCTAAGTACACTGTTCTCATGTAACAGCAACATAATAAATGCTTATTGAATAAATAAATAAACAATAATTTTATTAGAAAATTAGATCATAAAGGAAAAACGCAGAATCCCTTATAAACAAATACCATAATATTGCCTAGTTTTATACATGTAGACTATTATCATGTCTAAGCAGAAGCCCCTAAGCAATACTGCCTTGCTAATCTAGTTATCAACAAAAGAATTAAGTAACTACAAATAACAAATGTTTCCACCAGCAAATGCCAATGTTGGAGTCATTTCATAATGTAAATATCATTGCAGCATTCATCTATCTTTTGTATTATTGTTACATGTGATTGCAATTTGTTATTCTGAAAATGACAGTTTTTTAAAAGTAATATGTATTTTCTTAAGATTTAGAGTTCATTTTTGAAATGGAAAGAGTGAAGCAATGAAGGGAGGTAAACAGTGCCTCCCAAGGGGGAGGTGGATGACATTTGCATGACAAGAGAAAAAGAAGGGTATCCTGGCAGAGAGTAGCAGAAAAAGCAGTTGAGTACTGATACTGCCTTGTGAGCAAGAACCTTATTCTCCACCCAAAGTCAGGTAACAGAAAAGGAAGTTCTAAAAGGGGCAGCTTGGGAGCAGGTGGACAAACAGAAAGGCTAAGTAAGGTAATAAAATAACCAAAAGGAAGGCCAAGCTGATTTACTGATATGAAAAGGTCCTGAAGCAGTCTGGCTTTAAGACAGCATACTTACGGGAAATTTCAATATTTGCAGAGTAAGACAAAGAGAGTTTCTCAAAGAGCCTGCAGTAGTAAGTATATGTCAATCTATTAGAATGTGGATCTGAATGGCAATAAAGAAATTTTAGGGCTTGCAAGTGACAAGTAACTGAATTATTTCCTTATCTGGTAGGCCTATCAAACGTATCATAGATAGCAAATATTAAGTTACTTGGACAAGTGTCTCTTACAAATATGTAGTTAACTTAAAATTCAGTTTTTGAGGCACACCAGCCAGATGCCAAGTGTTTAATAGCCACACGTGTCTAGTGGCTACCACACTGGACAACACAGATATGGAACACTCTATCACTGTGGAAAGTTTATTGGACAGAAGAAGAGAATCATAAACTCAAATGTCTACAGGGGCCTGTTAGATAAGTCGTGAACTGGAAATAGAGCATATGACCCACTCTGGTGGGGCTACAAAGTCTTCCACTCCAGATGATTGTTACTCTTATGAACACAGGCAAAGTACTACCAGATTTTCTAAATATTCAAGAAAATGCAAGAGAATCAGATTTTTATGTGAAATCACTTATCAAACACTGCCAACTAGTTCAATTAAAAATATGAGCAGCTCTCCAACCCCAAACTAAAACCAAGAAAAACTCCTTCAAAATCACAAAACACAAATACTATCCATACTAGTTAGTTACTAGTGTTGATAGAGAGGGGTAGCTGTGAGTATGTGGGGGAAGGTGGCATATGGAAACTGTACTTTCCTGCTCAGGTTTGCTGAAATTGCTCTAAAACATAAAGTTGATCTAAAATCTCCCACTGTATAACATAGAAATATGATCATTTTAAGATTATAAACAAGCAACTTCATATGATCTAATCGTTAGTTCCTTCTGAACGAATGACTTAATACTAAGTTGGATTCTTCTGTATGAGAATAAAACAATTCAAATCACTAAGTTCCAGCATACCTGTGATTTGCCCATGACCACACAGCTTATCAAAGGCAGAGTACAGAGAAAAAGTTCAAGATTCTAAGCTTAGCCCAGACACACATTCCTGTAGTCTCAGCTCCTGGGCAGGGGTTGAGACAGGAGGATAATTTGAGCCCAGGAATTCCAGGCCAGCCTGGGGAACAGAATGAGAATCCATCCCTAAACGAACACACACACACACACACACACACACACACACACACACACACACACAATTCTCATCCAGTGTTTATTTACTTATATCATAATTCTTCATAAATATAATGAAGCAAAAGCCTGCAGTGGTGGTACACTGTTATCTCAGCAGGAGGGAGGCTGAGGCAGGAGGATTGACCTGAGTTTGAGGCCAGCCTGGTCTATATGGTGAGTTTCAGCTTGAGCTACACAGCAAGATGCTGTGTCAATCAATCAATTAATCAATCAATCAATCAAAAGGAAAAGAAAACAATATGATGAAGCAGTTCACATGTCTTTTCAAGTTAGGTAAATATTACATTAGCTAGCAAGGTATTCACAAGAGGCCACACCCAGCAAGGAAATGATGATTCACACTGGACTTTGTTTTCCCTTAGATTTCTGTTAGAAACAATAGTCACACACAAGTTTTGAGTAAATGTTGAATAAGGTAAAATAAATGACAGTCTGTGTTAATGGGGACTTTTTGTGTCTTATTTTTGCCTGTTTTTCAAATTACTGCCCAGCTTCTGTTTTTCCCTTAAACACTGTCAACCTCTTATCTAATTTTTCATTTCTCCAGGAAAAGTACACCACCAACAGTCAAGAGAACATCTTTTTATCTATTAGCTAGACAACATAAAATCTCCACTAAATAGTTGAAAATATAAACACCTCACCTCACTGTCTGAATATTTTTATTATCTTAAATAATTTTTTTTATGTTCTTTCTTCATGTGATCTATTTATCATCTTGACCTTACTGGTATGTTCAGTATGTCACTTTACCCTACGCATGACTTCTAAGTCCCTGGGGCCCTGGTTGCACACAGGCATAACAGATGCACGCAGTGGAGAGGGGCAGAGGAGGAAGGCAGCACAATAAACTAGGGTTCTTATGAATTTGGGAGCAAGAGAATATCTCTGATAGGTACTGCCTGAAGATTTTGTTCAAGTAATTATAAATTTTGGTTACTTTTATTCCTGTTAACTACATACTCTAGTCATTATTTTTAGAACAGGCAAAAAAGTAGAAACATGAGGGGAAAAAATAAGTTGAGCTGATCAAGGATTATTTATTATTCCTTAGTACATGACCAAGTAGCTACTCTTTTTCTGTTGGCAATGAAATTACCTTAAACTCTAATAGATAATGAATGACAAACACCTGAATCTCACTGTTTAAGTCTTTTCATTTTATTTCCCTTCTCTCAATGAAAGTGAAATGTTTACATAATTTGGTATCGTTCCCAGATGCGGAGATGGAAGCTTTTGCTACCAAAAGGCCCCAGTAGTATTTATAAATAAGGTTTTTGTTTATTTTTTGGTTTTTGCAATACTGGGGGACTGAACCCAGGGCCTCATACATGCTAGGCAAGTGCTCTATCACTGAGCCCACCCTTAGCTTCTTTTTTATTTTTCATTTTGAGGCAGGATCTTGTTAAGTTGTGTTGGCTGCCTCTGGCCTTGAACTCTCAATCCTCCTGCCTCAGTCTCTTGAGTAGTTGGGATTATAGGCCTGTGCTACTGTATCTGCCTTGTAACTCAGTATTAAATGGAGCAAAAATGAATAGCTTTGACATTCAGATTCATGCTGGTTAATTTCACATTTAAAAAAAAAATCAGAGACTAAAGCAAAATTCTGGCATACACAATTGCCTTATAAAATGCTTCAAGTCAAGCTGGGCATGACAGTACATGCCCGTATTCCCTGCACTTGGGAGGCTGAGGAACTACAGAGTGAGTCTGAGGCCAGCCTGGGCTACACAGTAAGACTTTTGTCTCAAACAAGCCAAAACCAAGCCCGCCCCCCCCCCCCCAAAAAAGGCCAAAACACCACACTCTGGTTTTAAATTTCATTTTCACCAGTAGGTATGGCAGTGGTCAAGTTAGTCAACTTCTCTAACCTCTTGGCGTCCTCAAGGAATAATGAGGATAATACTAGAAATAAATGAAATAATCCTTATAAAACACTTAGTGAACACCCTTTTCCAGAGGATGTATTCAGTATATTTTAGCTATTATTATCACTCAAATATCTGTACTGGATAGGAATATATAGGACTTATTTGAATAAGCACACCATTTAATAATTAGGGTTTCACACAGGGGATTTTAGAACCAAAGACTCTGTGTTCATCCTTTATTTATTCTGATGGAGTATATGTGGCTATATCAGATTAAAAATAACTATTTCCTCTGATGTTTTCAAAGATAAGACATAAAAAATTGGTAGTTTATTTTTGTTTGTGATTCAAAAAACTCACTAGACTTCAGATGTAAACAATGTATTTTCGGAGTTAATCCTTTGGGGCACTCAAATCAATCCCTCATATATGACTTTCGGCCAGTAGTGACTAGAATGAGTGAGTTTAAAGAAAGTAAAAATGCACACGTGAGTGGAACATCTTGAATTACTCATGCTAATGATTTTTAAACAACCACTCTCAAAAATTATTTTTCCACATCTTCTTCAACATATTAAAATGACTCAAGAAGGTTATATAATTTCTTCACAGGGGATAGGGTCAATTTCAGATGAACTGTATAGTGAATGCAAGAAAATAAAGTAATTTATTTCTTTCTAGCCCTTTACCATAAATGTCTACGTTACTTTGGCCTGTGTCCCTAGGTTTTGCCCCCTTGACCTTTTTAGTTGATTTTTCTCTAGATTTTCGATACAGCTCTGGATTATTTCATATGTATTATTTTACTTCAATAAGAAAATAGTCCAATGCTTTCAAGGGAACATTAAATAATAACATTAAGGCTCCTTTCCTCCCATAATCCTAAAAGATTAATTCAGATTTCTGTGTCCCCTAATACTATACTTAACACTTACCTATATCGAACCTCCTAAACTTTTGTTGCCTGCAGCTGTAGCCCTGTGGCATCCGATCCCTTCAGATCTCGGAAGCTAAGCAGGGTCAGGCTTGGTTAGTACTTGGATGGGAGACTGCCTGGGAACACCAGAAGCTGTAGGCTTGGGAGAAGGACCTGGCAACCCCCTCCCAAAAATCAATCTGTCACTGAAAACCCTATGAACAGCAGAGAAGCACTGACAATAGTGTTTCCCCTGCTGTACACAGGGTCGCTATGAGTCGGATACCGACTCGACGGCACCTAACAACAACAACAAACTTTTATGTATGGTGTTAAAGAATGACTTTAGGATAGTATTTGGTGATCTTAATACCAACACTTCACTATGATCAAGATTTCACTATCCATTTCTTTTCCCAGATTACTTTCATTCATATAAAGTGAGTTCTGCCTAAGAACTAAGTCTAGAACTAGGCAGGGGGTCCTACTAAACTCTACCATGTAGGTAAGTAATTCAAACCTGCCTTTTGCTTCCTCACTGATTCCCTGGCTATAGAAGCCCATGGAGTCCTGTGATGGTATGACTAACTCAGATAAATAACTACAAGAGCCAACTCAGGCCAAGGGCACTTTGGTAGTTCAGAGTAATGTGCGTAGGACTGCCAAAGCTTTGACTATTCTCAAATCACCTCGTATACTTCTTGACTAGAAATACTTCGGAACTGAGCCAGGTGTGGTAGTAATCCTATTATCCCAGCACTTGAGAGGTTGAGGCCAGCCTGGGCTGCATAGTGAGACCCTGTTTCAAACCAACCAACCAACCAACCAACCAACTAAAGAACTTGAGAACTGGGTATATCTCCAGAAGGATTCTAAATGTAATCTAGATAGAGACTTCAAGGACAAGATCACCACAGTATAATTCCTTTCATTCCCACTTTTCTATTTTTGTAATTTTTAGTTTTGTACTTTTCATAGTAAATAGTAAAGTATCATAGCAAAGTCTTTGAGGCTAATATAGAAATTAAAGTACATGGGGGCCGGGCGTGGTGGCGCACGCCTGTAATCCCAGCGGCTCGGGAGGCGAAGGCAGGAGGATCCCAAGTTTGAGACCAGAGGCAGTCTGCGTAACTTAGCGAGACCCTGTCTCAAAAAGTAAAAAAAATGGGCTGAGGTGCAGCTCAGTGGTCCAGCACTTGTAGAGCATGCAGATGCAAGGCCCTGGGTTCAACCCCCAGTACCGCAAAAAAAAAAAAAAAAAAAAAAAAAAGAAATTAAAGTACATGGATATAATTTCAAATTTCACATCATAAAATTCCCATTTAAATTTGCTAATTCACTGGCATTTGAAACTGCTAACATTAAAAATAAAAATAAAGACAGGACCTTTTTTCTCTCCCACCAAGAAGAAAACTAAAATTGAGCTTTTCAGTATGTCAAAAAGATGTACTCTGATGTGTTACTTGTATGATAAACAGAATGCAAAAGCTTTTTCTTTCATTAAGGATTGAAATGGACTTATTAATTTAAAGCTAGAATTTGGTTTTGAGAATTTAGTCTCACAAGTTTTATCTTTTTGGATAAAATTCCTTAAAAATTAAAAGAGAAACTGCCACTAATACAAAAAAATTATTTTAGTTTCATAAAAGAAACACTAATACTTATAAATTCACCATACTGATAAAGCGCTGAGAGTAATTACTGCACTAAGATTTTCTATTTTCACAATTTTTTCAGTTCATGTTGTCAGCCTTCTCAACAGAAGCCAGCTATGGCCACCTTTTTGTCATCTCCCCAGAGTGCTTATTCACTAACTGGTAAATAGGTTTTGTATCACATGATGAGGAATTATGTAATATTACATTAAGTTAGCTGGCCAATATAGAAATTTTTCTCTTACAAAGGACCTGTGTATGGAAAACTGAATACACCACTTCGTGATTTTAATGAAATAAATATTTTTCATGTTATTAGTAGAAGTGAGCAGAATTACCAAAATATTTCAGCCAGTTTTCCCTAAATATATAAAATATTAATCTAGTTCAATTCAAACCTTTTTCACAGCTAGTCTTATATAAATACAATCAAATTTAGCATATTGGAAAAGCATTTCTAAACAACAGATGAGTGAAAATATTTTGGAAATTTGATTATTTTCTATTTAAAAATTGCTTCACATAATAGTCACTTACTTTATAGTCTGTAACTCCTACAAGATGTTAGGGATATCAGGTTATGTAGCTCTGGTTAGTCATGTTGTTGTTGTTGTTAGGTGCTGTCGAGTCGGTATCTGACTCATAGCGACCCTCATAGGGTTTTCAATGGCTGACTGTTTCGGGATTGCCTTGGGAGTGGATTGCCAGGCCCTGCTCCCATTTTTGCAGTGCTGGGACTTGAACTCGGGACCTCAGAGACTGCAGCGCAGCGCTCTACCAACTGAGCTAAATCCCAGCCCCTGGTTAGTCATGGGATGGTCATTTATTATAGGTCCAAATGTATAAAAAAATTTCCTGCATCACCAATATAGAGATGGTAAAAATTATAGTATGTTGTTCTTAGGTGCCATTAAGCCAGGCATGATTTTTCTTTTCTTTCTTTCTTTTTTTTTTCGGTACTGGGGGTTGAACCCAGGGCCTTGCGCTTGCATGCTCTGCAAGTGCTGGACCACTGAGCTGCACCCCCAGCCCATTTTTTTACTTTTTGAGACAGGGTCTCGCTAAATTTCACAGACTGCCTCTGGTCTCGAACTTGTGATCCTCCTGCCTCCGCCTTCCAAGCCGCTGGGATTATAGGCATGCACCACCACGCCCAGCAAGCCAGGTCTGATTCATAGTGACCCTATGTACAACACAACGAAACACTCCTTGACACTGTGCCATGCCCGGCACTATGTCAGTGTTTCTCTGCTATTCATAGCATTTTCAATAGCTGATTGTTTTGGCAGTAGATTGCCAGGTCCTTCTCCCATTTTTGCGATGCTGGGGATCGAACCCAGGGCCTCAGAGAGAGCAGAGCAGCGCTCCACCAACTGAGCTAAACCCTAGTTACCAAAAATAATAGTACAGGTTAAGTATAGTCTACTTTGCTTTTCTGAGCTGCCAATAGGATGACCTGTGTCACTGGGTGCATCTTTGCCCATGTTGCTTTGGCAGACATCTTTATATTCCAGTTATGGTAATGATTTTATACCAAGTTATTTTCTCCTGTTCCCTTTATGACTGACTAGAAGTCATTCACAGTTTTGCTAGTTAGCAGCAGGGGCAAAGACTGTATCAATGGAACAGGTCAAGGCAACATGCTCACCTGGCAACCAAAACTACAAACGTGGATTCCAGGTACAATCCATTTAACAATAAAGGCAGGAACAAATTTTTAAAAGTGTATATGAACACATATATTTGCATGAACAAAGTCCAAAACATGCCTATGTTTCTTTTTGTTCAATATTTAGGGCCAAGAAAGAAATTAGTAAGCATTTGAACTTGCTATATTCTCATAGAGATCAAAATGAGAAGGGAAATTAATTTGTACATATTTAATTCAAACAAAAGGTAGGGCTTACAGTAAGGAGAATGATAAAAGTAATGTAGATATGAAATGAATCTGCAGGTGTAAACAGAGCCTTTATATATTTCTTAGGAGATGGTACAATGATAATCTTTACAGCATTTAAGATTAGACTGGATTTTTCAAACTATAAATGCTACCAATACATAGAGCATACATTGTCTTCTCCAAGCAATGTCTGTTAAGAGAATGCATATTTTCTGTAAAGGACATGTTTATATTATGTGAAATCTGAATGGAACACATTTAAAAAGTGGAAATAGATTTGTGCAAGTTTTAGCTTAAGTTGTGGCTAAAGGAACTATGAATGTACAGGAAGAAACAGATAAGGTAATATAGTTGAAAGAGGCCGATGTAACAGAAATAGACAAGGGGAGATTGGAAAAATTACTGTGATCAGAGGTACTTTCCAATTTTCATATTTTATTATACTAAAACCTGAAGGCTTATACCAGAACTCTTTGAAACTGCTTAAAGTTAAGCATCCAAGATTATTAAACAGTCTCAATTTCTAGTCCTCTGATAATTTCTTTGACTTCTAAAGAGGTTTAGGTTAGAGATTAAATAAGCTGCTTATGGTGAGGGGAGTGAGGTTTCTCTAGCCAGCTACTTTGATATATACAATGAGTATGAATTATTTCTCCAAATTAAAATTTTTATGATCCTATGACTATGTGATGGGTGCCAACAGGATATGGCAATGAGATCAAACAACTTCTATTCAGCAAATTAAAAATATTATTCTGCAAAATTCCAGTAGCCTCTGAGTAGAAATCAGAATTATTAGCTGCATACCATGTTAAACTGGAGGAAGCTACCCAGGTGTACACGGACCAAGACACTGTTGCTATGGTGACTAAGCAAATATAGCAAATGGCTATTTTATTAGTGACTCCATGAAACTACAAATACTGGAATTGTTGGGAAATATCTGGCAGTATGTAGTCGCCAACGAGGGCTGAGATTCAGAGAGAATTTCTTCAAAGAGAAGGAAAAATTTAACATGCTGTTTGAAAATATTAAGAAGAGAGATTTTTGTGCTGAGGCCAAATCAAGCCAGGAAAAAAATCAGGGGAAGCAGCTGTGCTCTCAAGGGAGAGAGCTCTGTTTAGGACCAGCTGCTTTGGCACTGAAATTGATATTAAAGACTGAAAGCCACTGAGGCTGCCACTGAGGACTGTGAAAAGGGAAAAGAGGACTCCCTATTGATTCCCTGCTATGTGGATGGTGTTTCAGGCCACATGATTCCTTGCTCGTTCTTCATCAAGAGGATGCACAGAGAAGAGAGAGGGAGGATTTCTGAACATTTTTCAACTTTGAAGATTTTAAACTTTAAAATCAAGAATGAAAACAAAAGTTGGATATGAGTATCTGTGAAACAGTGACAAAAGATTAATTCTAGAGAAAGACTTACTTAAAGTTAAATAATCTATCATTCAAGAAATTGCTACACCAAACTCATAAAAATCAAAAGCTGTCAATTAAGAAAACCCAAATAGTTTCATCTTTTCCTCATAAATTTACATTGCCATCAGGAACTTTTATCAGACCCCTTATAAGTAATAATAAATATGCTTGCATTTTAGTCAGTTACAGTATGACTTTTTGACAACACAATGCTACAAATATAAAATCCTTGTTCAAAGTAAAGTGCTGTTATAATTACATGACATGTAGCCAGTTATGTATAGCATACTTTTAAGAATAATTACAGTATTTCATGTTGAGCAAGTACATTAATAGTACTGGTTTTAGATTTTCCCCAACACTACCATTTCTACTAAAAAAGACTGGTAATATACAAAACCTTCTGACTTCTACCAAATACTAGGTAATGCTCTACTTGTTTTTGTCTTTGCTTTTACTAGTGTAAAAAGCCTGGTTACTCAGAAATTCGATTTATTTTACTAAATTTCTCTTGGGGTCCTTTAAATCATATCTACCCCAGTGACTTGTCCACGCTACTCCATGAAAAGGCTCTTCTCCTAACTGCTCAGCTCTCTGCTTTTGCAGTACTTTGTTTCTGGATGGCTTTCTCAGCAACATTGCTCAACACATACAAATTACACACAGATTGGAGTCATCTGTCTTACCCTACTCAGGGACCCAAACCACACGTTGTCGTTGTTGTTAGGTGCCATCAAGTCAGGTGCGACTCATACATAGCCACCTTACATACAACAGAACTAAACATGCCCCAACACTGCCATGGCTGGCACTATTGTTAGTGTTTCTCTGCTATTCATAGGGTTTTCAGCAGGAGGACTGTTTCCGGAGTGGATTGCCAGGTCCCTCCCCCTAGGCTGCAGTACCTGGTGTTCTCAGGCAGTCTCCCATCCAAGGACTAACCAGGCTGACCATGCTTTGCTTCCGACATCAGGCAGGATCAGATGCTAGAGTGCTATGGCTGCAGACAACCATGCATGGGCTGCCATTATTAAACTGTTTAATTTCCTATGTGCCTATTTCACCTTCCTTGTTAAACTGAAAGGTTTTTTTTGGGGGGGTGGGGTGGGTGTAGAGAGGTAACCTGTATCTTACACATCAGCCATTACTTGTAGAGCTCAGAATGGCACCTAATTAGTGTTCTGAATATTTCCAAAATAAAATATGAGATGACAAAAAAAAGCCTTATTATCACTGAATTTGTTTTTCTGACCAAGTATCCTCACTGCCCGCAGCTCTTTAACACCTCACCTTCACCATTCCAATGTCTATCTTACTCTGCCTTTTCCCTTCAAACTGGATTATAAATAATCACTGCAATTTCTCTTAAATATATATTTTACCATCTTCTCAACAGCCACCTTATACTTACAACAAAAGCCTTCATTTTCAAACTGACCTCACACACATCTCCACATCTCTCAAGAGACAACACAGAGGCAAGTCTAAAGAGAGAAGAAAGACCATGCAGAAGAGCTGCAGTAGAGAGATGGGTGAAATTCACAGAAAAGGTGGGACAATTGCCTGAAAGAGTAAGCGAAGGCTTTTCTGTGGAGATGATGGCCTCAATAGGTTAGGAGGTTGGTGTGCAAAAGTTGAGGAGGGGGACAGGGGGCAGAAAAGACAATGGCAAATTCCAAGAACAGAGAAGAATCTCAGAAGTTCAAAAAGAGAGAGTGAAAGAGAAAAATGAGAACAAAAGAGCAAGAGAAAGAAAGGGAAAGAGGCAGTCTGTCATAAGCCAATGCTATTCTTACGGGAAAGATCAACAGTTGGTGGGGTATTTTAAAAAACAGATTTCTGAAGTAGGATCCTGTAGTCCTTAGTAAGAGTATACATTCTGAGAAGTACACTCTTAGATGATTTCATCATATATGAACATCAGCATGTACCTGTACAAATTAAGATGTCACTAGGTGATAATCTTAGGGGGCTGCCATTGTATATGTAGTCTGTTGTTGACTAAAACATAATTATATGGAGTATAACTAGTTTAAATTACAGATGAAATAGCAATCAGGTTACATATAGCACTGTATTGTTCCTGTTCACATATTATTTGAACCTCATTGTTAAGAATTCTTCATATATCAGACCAGTATTTCTCAAAACATGTTCCAAGAACCACCTGAATCACAATCATCAGGTTGTTGGTAAATAATGACTATGTCTTGTTTCAACTCAGAACTACTGAGTCAAAACCTCTGGGGCTGGTTCTAGAACCTTCATTTTAACAGAAGGCCCCAGATGATTTGTATACACTACACAAGTCTGAGAAAGACTGGGTAATATGCAAGCCCCATGAACAAAGAAATCTTATCTTTCTTATGTACCATATACACAAATCCTCATAATACTCAACAAAGATGGTGTCTCATAATACATGTTGGAGGTTTAATGTATACTGGGACTGACTACAAAATATCTTGATTTGATGTCAACCTGCGAATGATTTGGGGAGGGTAATGTATATCAGTGGTACAGCACTTGCCCAGCACATGGGAGGCACTGGGTTCAATCTCCAACATGATAGATAAATAAATAAACAAATTTAAAAAAGATACTGAAACTGCATGCTTCATCCGTGACAAGAGACTGGATACAGAGCAAAGAGATAAGCTTTGGCAAACACACACACACGCACGCACGCACGCACGCACGCACGCACGCACACAAAAAACCCAGCTTAATAGAAATTATTTACTTGCATGATTCAGTTTCATAGCCAAGCACTTGGAACGATGTCAAGAAATTTCATCAGCAATGGTTATATCTGAATTTCAGAGGGATGATACAGGTTGTTGTTGTTGTTGTTGTTGTTAGGTGCCATCGAGTCGGTATCCGACTCATAGCGACCCTCATAGGGTTTTCAATGGCTGAGTGCTTCGGGATTGCCTTGGGAGTGGATTGCCAGGTCCTTCTCCTTGATACAGGTATATCACATTAATAAAGACTAAGTGACCTAAAGGACAGGTTTTTAAATGAGATATTCTACATAGTTTCCATTTTGTGACTTAATGAATACAATGACATCTGACTGAAAAGAAAAAAAAAGGTATCTCAGTAACCTAAACATATGTCACGAGGCCAAGCATGACAGCTCTGGGCACTTGACTTATAAGTGAGCCCATTAGACCTTCACTCAGAGTCTATTTACAATCTTCTTATTTATACACTATTTATTCTAAAGTAATTTTTAAACTGGATTCGTAGCTCACAGGAAATTAAAAACACTAAATCAAAAAAAGGAGAGGGGCTACAACAGACAGTAACACAATTAACATGACAAAATGATAGCTGATTAGAGAGGACTGAAGAACTATATAAAACAAGCAAAAGAACGTGCAAATCATAACACTCTGGGGGCCATTTTGTGAAGGGCTAATAACCCTATTTTTTTGTAATTTATTTATTTATTTGTTTGTTGTGGTACTAGAGAGTTGAACTCAGGGTCTCATGCATGCTTTTTGCAAGCATCCTAACCAGTGACCTTCATCCTCAGCCCACTTTTCACTTTTTCATTTTTGAGATAGGTTCTAAATTATGCAGGCTGCCTCTGGCCTCGAACTTGCAATCCTCTTGCCTCAGCCTCCCCGAGTTGCTGGGATTATAGGCATGAGCCACCACACCTAGTTTATCCCTATTCTTCTTGACAGCACTTGAAGGCATCTACCACATAATTAAAAAATAGGTATTCTATGAAAAACTAAGTTAAAAAGAAGGATAAATTATGGTCTCAATAAACTCTGTATGAGGGGGTGGGATTTAGCTCAGTTGGTAGAGTGATGCTCTGCAGTCTCTGAGGTCCTGGATTTGATTCCCAGCACCACAAAAATGGGAGAAGGACGTGGTAATCCACTCCTAAAGCAATCCGGAAACAATCAGCCATTGAAAACCCTATGAGGGTTGATATGAGTTGCACATGACTCGATGGCACCTAACAACAACAAAACTACACATATGAGGTATGAATACAGGTATTAATGTTGTTTAGAAAGATTTTTATTGCCGGGCACGGTGGCACATGCCTATAATCCCAGCGGCTCGGGAGGTGGAGGCAGGAGGATCGCAAATTTGAGACCAGAGGCAGTCTGTGTAACTTAGCGAGACCCAGTCTCAAAAACTAAAAAAATGGGCCGGGGGTGTGGCTCAGTGGTCTAACACTTGCAAAGAATGCAGGCACAAGGCCCTGGGTTCAAACCCCAGTACTGCAAAAAATATATATATATATTTTTTTATTATGTAGTAAAACTCATAAGGCATTTATGGGTCACTACACATTAATCAAAAGGTTTCATCAACTTTGTAAGTTGATGAAAGTATAACTAAAAGTGACGTAATAGTTGTACAATGGAAAAAGCAAATGCTGTATTACTCTGTACCCCATCAACATTTATCAATAAAGGGAATAAAGAAAAACCAACAAAAAATGAAAACAAACCAGTAAAAAACTAAGTAAAAGAAAAAAATGTACTAAAACCCAACTTCTTAGAATAAATAGTAAATGTTGCTAAATAGTATTGGTATTACATGCTATGCTTCCAATAAAGCATGAATTATATTAAAAGTAAAATAAGAAAGATTTTTATTCATTAAAGTTAAATAAAAACTTAAGAGTGTAGTAACTATTTAGAACACTCCATTAATAGAAACAAGTTATTCCTCTAGAATAAGATATTACTATATCAAACTATAGAGATATATATTCTATGAAGTATTTCACCTTAAAGCATAACTTTTTTTATGAAAAAGAAATAACTGAAGTTTTGTATTTAAAAGCAGTACTACCAAAGTGCACTAATGATAACACAAACAGAAATACGAACTGCTAGTAATTTAATGAGCTACAGTAAAAGGCCATATGGCATTCAATGTAATTATGTAAGAACTGAAAATTCTGTGAACAATAGCACTTATCCATCACTACACCCACCTCCTCCCAAACTGGTATGTGTACCAGATAGTACTGGTAAACAACAGACTTGTACATTAAGTTTAAGTATTTTTTTGTTCATGTTAGCCTCATGAGGGATGCACATGTGTGCATATATGTGTGCACATGTGTGTATGACAGATTCTCCTATTTAACTGCTTCATTTCAAGCTATGAGGTAAGGGCCTAAAAGCTAAGATCTAGCCATAGTTTATGAGGCAAACTATTATCTTTTTGAAACTACACAGAATGTTATATTATCAAAAAATTATAGCAAGTGACTCAAGGGCAGGAAAGATGTCTTAATTATCTTTTAATTCCTGTTTGTATATGATAAGTGCTCAGGGTTTACTGAATGGGTTTACATAAACTTGCGAAGCTTTGGCTGTGAAACCTGAAGTATTACATAATATAAATTCTGAGAGGAAAACTGCTCACCATCTAGTATTGACTTTAGTTTCAACAGGTAATGGCAGCTTTAATTTCTTGTCCAAACTATGAATGTTCGTCAGCTTTCTGTTACTGTAATAAACACCTGAAGTAATGAATTTATAAAGAAAATAGGTTTATTATTTTGGCCTACAGTTTTAGAGGTCTCATTCAAGGACTCACTGGCCCCAATGTTTTTTTGGGCCTGTGACGAGGCAGCACATTATGGTGGGCAGCATGCAGAGCAAAAATTGCTCACCTCATGACTGAGATGCAAAAAAGAGGAAGAAGGGGTGGGTGTCATACGAAGTGTACCCTCTCCTTTGAGGGTACACTTTCAATGACTTAAGACCTCCTACTGGGCTGAGGTTTAGCTCAGGTGGTAGAGTGCTTGCTCTGTGCTCTCTGAGGCTCTGGGTTCAATCCCTAGCACAGCAAAAAAGGGAGAAGGATCTGGCACAGCCCACTTCCAATATAATCCCCAAACAATCAGCCATTGAAAACCCTGTGAGTAGCAGAGAACCACTGACACAGTGCCAGGCAGGGCCCAGTGTGGAGTGTTTTGTTCTGTTGTACATAGGGTTGCTAGCAGTTAGACCCAACTTAAGGGCACCTAACAACAATAAGACCTCCTACTAGGCCCCACCTCTTAAAAGTTTCCACCATCTCCTAGTACTGTCATTCTGGAGATCAAGTCTTTAACACATGGGTAGCTGGGGGACATTTAAGATTCAAACTATAATCTGAGCCTGATGGCGCATGCCTGTAATCTCAACAACTTGGGAGGCACAGGCAGGAGAATCATGAGTTTGAAACCACAGGCAGATGTGTAACTTAGTGAGACCCTGTCTTCATATAAAAAATGGGCTCAGAGCGCAACCTGGTGTACAGCACTTGCAAGGTATGTGCAAAGCCCTGGGTTCAACACCCAAGTACTGCAAAAAAGAAAAAGAAAAGAAAAAATAGATCTAAACTATAGCACTATGGTACATGTATGTATTAGAAGGTGTGCCATAACAAAGAAATGCCATTTTAGAGAGAATTTCTTTCAGTGAGATTCTAAAGCTAACTTTGAAATAAATTAAATTTTAATTCAATTTTATGAGAACTCAACAAATAAAAAAAATTATTAGAATCTGACAAATAGAAAAAAACCAAAATCTAACTAGCAAGTAACTAGCAGGTGGCCTGGGAAGAAGTATATACTATTTCACTTAGTAGTGGTTATAAAGGGCCAATCCTAGGAGGTGCCAGGTAAATGGATAACTGTATGATAGAAAGGAGGTTGCCACTAGAAGATCTGATGACAGGCTTGCGTGTAGGCAGAAAGAAGAGCCATGAGAAGGGAATGCTCCTATTCTATTTGATGGACAAAAAGACGGCCACTTTGGCTGCAGCCCAATGAATGACAGAGGAGCATAGCGGAAGAAGAGTTGTTAGAAGCTTCAGGATCAGATCATAGGGGCCAGATCATATAATATCTTGTAAATTCTATTTTAAGTGCAACAAACAAGGAAGTGGTATAATCAGAGCTACACTAATAACTCTGGTCTGTAAAGGACAGCTTGTAAGGGGAGGCAGAAAGACATGCTTAGGGCTAGTTTCAGGGACAGGTACCCTATGCAGTCGCACTGGGTGTCCATGTAGAATGGCCTTATGCTTGATTTAATGTACTAGTGTCACCACTTTGAGATTCCTAAAAATTTATAATCCTGCAGCCATACCACTGTGGTGTCTGGTCCCATCAGATCTTGGAAGCTAAGCAGGGTTGGTCCTGGTTAGTATTTGGGTGGCAGACTGCCTGGGAATACCAGGTGCTGTAGGCTTAGGAGAAGGACCAGGAAACCCACTCCCAAAAAACAATCAGCCACTGAAAACTCTATGAATAGCAGAGAAGCATTAATAATAGTGTTTGCCTGTTGTATGTAGGGTTGCTAATAGTCAGACACCAACTCAACGGCACCTAACAACAACAAAAATTTATGAACAAGGGGTCTAATATTTTCATTTCACATTAGGTTCTGTAAACTAGGTAGTCATTCCTGGTCCTATATTCAGGAGAGCCATCATAAAAATGGTGATTCACAGAAGTTATTTGAGTAGGCTTCAGGGTATTATATAGGTACAGCTGATAAGACGTGACAATGAACTAGATATGTCATGTCAAGGAAAGAGGAAACACAAATAACTTCCAAGATTTTACTAGAATAACTGAGTGGAAATGGGGAAGATGAGGAGGCACGAGTGTGGGGGTGGGCACTGTATTAAGGGGCGGAGGTAATAACCAAGAATCAATTTTAGGCATGCTAAGGTAACTGTGAGACATCTAAGCGGAGCTGACAAGGGGAATGCTGTATACATGAATATGAAGCTCAGGAAAGATGTCTAGGCTGGAGGCACAGATTTTGTAGTTGCACATACACATATATACATACATATCACCTAGCAAGACAATGGAGAGGGAAAGAGTTACAGAGATAAATAGGCACCTAAAAAGAAGACTGAAGTCAGTAACCAAACAAGGAGAATATGCCAAGGACCATGCCCTAGAGAAGACCTAGAAAGCTCCTTTAGAGTAAAATATACTCAATAAGTGACTCTTATTAGATCAAGTCTACTCTGCTCAGTCTGGCAATGAAATACTCTACAATCAGCCTTAACTCACCAATTTTATGTACTTCTTTACCTATTCTTTTCTGCTTTGGAAATATTCCCATTGCTTTGTCCCTGATTATGCTGTGCTAGTCCTACCTGGACTCCCTCCCTCTATCCAACGTCTACAATTCCCTCTTTAGACTTCATCATATCAATGTTTTCTGAAATCTAATATTTATTGCCAATGCCAACCTCTTATACAGCATAAAATGTTATTAATTACACTAAATTGGTATAATTCATTTTCGAAAGCAGATAAATGCTGACTTTTTCTCTTTTTGTGGTACTCTGGGGTTGAGCCTAGGGCCTTGCACTTATTCTGCAAGTGCTCCACCATTGGGCTGCATGCCCAGCCCATTTTTCATATTTTTCTTTTTCTCCCACTAAGCTACACAGGCTGCCTCTGGTTTGAACTTATGATCTTACTGCCTCTGCCAGCCAAGTCACTGGAATTACAGCATGCACTGTGCCCAGCTTCTGATGACTTTCTGATGTTACATGGCTTAGTAAGTATCTGTTGAACAAATGAATAATGAATGAAGTACAGGGAAGTAATGAATGAAGTATGGGGAGTAATGGACAAAGTATGGGAAGTACATGAGTAGATAAATCAACCTGGCATGTAATAGCTTAAAAAAGAATGACTCAGAGCCAGGTGCGGCGGTGCACTAGGTGCACAATGAACAGTGCAACTGCCTGTAATCCCAGCAGCTCGGGAGGCGAGGGCAGGAGGACTGCAAGTTTGAGACTGGAGGCAGTCTGCATAACTTAGTGAGACCCTGTCTCAAAAACTGAAAAAAAATGGACTGGGGGTGCTGCTCAGTGGTCCAGCATTTGCAAAGCATGCAAGTGCAAGGCCCTGGGTTCAACCTCCAGTACCCCCACCACACACACACAACAAGAATGACTCATTGTGATCAAAGTTCAGGGAAGACTACAAAACACAAAGAATAAACCCAAGTTTCAGAGCTTCTATTCCTTCTTTTACCTAAAAATATTTCTTGTGCCAAGTATTAGGTACTAGGTGCCAGGTATTCCTCTAAGGACTGTAGTTATAAGAGATGTACTCACAAATGTAGGACACACACAGTGTTGTCCTCATGAAGCTGTATTATAGTGAGAACGTCATTCACTGACATAGTTTATTTCCTATAATCTCCCTAAGCCCACATCAGCCTTTCCCATTTTTCTGACATGTCTACAATTTTTTATTTTAGTTTGAGAAGTTTCTTCTTGAACATTATTATTATTAATTCCTTCCTTTCCTCAAATCTATAACACATTATAATAAAAAGATTTTAGATATTTTGAGCCATTCAAAGTCATAAAGAAAAATCAATGCACAGTATATGACTATTATAATATCTGGGATACATTACAGGGAAGTAGGTCTTCAAAATGGTGCAACTGCCCGTCATCAAAACTACCCAAAGCATTCCAGACTTCACATGAACTTTACAAAAGTAAAATAATAAACTGCATAAATTAAAAAAACTTCTATGTCTCTCCTATACATATACAGAGCTTTGAAATTCAATCATGATATCAAAGGTCACTTCTAATTTGCAAGAGCAGAAACTAGATAAAAATTCCAAACTGAAATAATTATACACATCATCTGTAAATCCAATAAATGTTATTATTATATCTACCTGGTAATATAATAGTCACAGTACTAATATCTGTTTAAATTGTTGGGTTTAGAGCAAGGGTGATGTAATATAAGAAAGGAAGGAAAGAGTATGAGCTCCATTCTCTTTTCCTACCTATAAGCCTGGCAACCTTTTGAAACAGCTAAGACAGAAACAGGCAGTCAATAATACCTTGGAATCCATCAGATCTGGGTTCAAATTTCAGCTTTACCATTTACAAACTGTGAGCTTAGGCAAATCACTTAAGTTTTCCACAATTTAATTTTCTCAGTTGTGAAAATGAAAATAACTTTTTTTTCCCCCAAAAAGGATAGTAACTAAAAAGAACACCTAACTCATATAACATAAAGCCATTTAAGAGTAACCCACCATGCAGGCTGGCCTGAAACTTATTTCCTCTAAGCAGCCCTTTTTTTTGTTTTGTTTTGTTTTGTTTTATTTTAAAAGCTTATCTTTCTCTACTTGTAAGATGAAAGACTATGTTAAAAATTCAAGTTTTAGTCAGGCACAGTGTCACATGCCTGTAATCCCAGCGACTCAGGAGGCAGAGGCAGAAGGACTGCAAGATTGAGCTAAGAGGCAGCTTTTGTAACACAGAGAGGCCTTGTCTCAAGATAAAAAATATCTTTAAGGGGGCTGTGGGTACAGCTCAGTGGTAGAGTGCTTGCAAAGTATTTGCAATGCCTGAGTTCAGCCCCTCAGTACCACAATAAATAAATAAATAAATAAATAAATAAATAAATATTTTTAAAATAAAAAATTCACGTTTTCTTTACAAAATATTCCATGACAACAGCATCAGAGGCTGAAGCAAGACAAAAACAGTATACAGATATTTATGAATCACAGTTTCTTGTATTTTGGATGACAAATTGCTAAGAATATTTAAATTGCAATCATTTCAAAGTCTTAATTCTTCCTCTCATCTGAGTTAGTACTCAGGCTCAACCCTGCTAAGCTTCTGAGATCAAACAAGGTCAAGTACATTCAGGATGGTATGGCCATAGACTACATTAGTTCTTCCTAATACTAAGTTAACTGGGTCAGGAGCAACTTCATAACAAATGGAGGAAAGATTAAGGTGGTTCAATATTTTGCTTTCCTTGGTTCAATAATCAACACCCATGGAAGCAGTCAAGAAATCAAAAGATGCACTGCATTGGGAAAAGCTATTGCACAAGACTTCTTTAAAGTGTTGAAAAGTAATGATGTTGCATTGAAGACAAAGGTGCATCTGATTCATACCATGGTATTTTCAGTTGCATCATATGCTTATATAAGCTAGAAGGTGAATAAAGGAAACAGGAGAAGAAGTGATGCTTTTGAATCATGGTGCTGGAGATGCATATTGAATATACCATGGAATGCCAAAAGAACCAACAGATCCATCCTAGAAGAAGTACAACTAGAGTCCTTCTTGGAAGCAAGGATGGCTAGGCCGCATCTTACATATTTTGGACATATTTTGTAAAGAGGGACCAATTTTTGGAGAAAAACATCATGTTTGGGAGAGTGGCTCTCTACTAGAGGAAGACTTTCTACTAGATTGATTGACACAATGGTTCCAACAATGGGCTTAAAAAACAAGATCGTGTGCATGGCACAGTGTCAGGGAGTGTTTCATTCTATGGTACATAGGGTCACTGTGAGTCGGAAGCAATTCAATGGCACTTAATAACAACAATAATACTAAGTTAAAGACTTGACTAACAGCATTTACTAATACTAGGCCATTTTGTAGCCTACTTAGCCTATTGATTCAATGTAGTGAATGGGATCCTCACTCTGTAACAAAGGAACATGTGGTGCCTTTTCTTAGTTTTGAGAGGCTTCTGGGAATCATAGACCAAGACTTGAAAATTCCAGTGCTTACAAGGACCAGGAAAAGTATACTAAAGTAAACTGGTAAGAAAACAGGACACACAGATAGGCATGCAGCAAACAGTAGAGTGCAGATCCTTCCCAGGTTCACTTGTTTTTCAGTGTACAATGGTGCCACATGGAAGGTAAACTCACATCAATCAAAGAACAAAGATTCATATTAAATATCATGATAGTTTTCTGGCAGATGGCAGTAATGCCTTGTTTAACAAAATCCGTAAATTACCACAATTTGCTAACAGATAAAAATAAAAACACTTGAGGAAGAAGCTCCTTATTCTAATTTGCACAACAGCACCATATGGATAAATCAGTAATGATCCTGGTTCTGCCTAAGGGATTCCAATAATTTTTCTTCCTTTCCTATGGAAAAAAATTCTGTCTACTCAAATACTTCCAACAGGTAAACTAATAGACTTACTTCATAGTTAGTAATGAGAGAATTAAAAGCAAATGCCCAGTTTGACTTATGTTCATTATTCTTAAAACATATTCAGAATTGATAGAATAAAAAGGATCGGAACAGGATAAAAAGTAAATGCCTAAAGACAGACATTGCTAAAGGGAAAAGTGAAAAAAGGAGATGGACAGATAATAGAGAAAAACTTTCCATACTTCACAGTTTTGCCCTAGGTTAGTACTGTTGATTCTCAACTGTGAGTGAACAAAGAGAAATTGTGTGCTGAGGTATTTTTATCCTACAAAGCTGTGAGGCTTTGTAAAAACATCACCACATGTCAGTACTGCTGCTCAGGACTTAATAATTCTAATCTTAAACACAGCTAAATACATTTTTAAAAAACAGTATCATTTTGTAGATTCATTCATCAAGATATAACTATAAACCTTTAACTTTACAATGTTGATCATTGCTAGTGTTCATTGAACATAAAGCTATTAGAACAAAATGAACAATATACAGTACCTGACCTCAAAGAGCTTATGATCTAGTACAGGCCATAGACCAAAGTAATTAAAATAAAATGAAAGGCAAAAGGTGATTAATGGTTTATTAGAAAAAGTGTAGCAGAAGCTTGGTGGAGGTGGCACTTGTACTGTGTGGAGAGAAATGCTTGGGGAGATTTGACATTTGAGAGGCATCTTAAGGAACGAGCAGGAGTTTGCCAAGCAGAAAACAAATAAAAGAGAGCTGCAGACAGCAGGTCATGAAAGCACATGATGCACTTGGGGTAGAGTGGAAGTGATGAATTTTGATCTGGTGCACACTGAGTTGGAATGGTAGCAGAATAAGAGGGCAGAACCTAGAGGAACTTCCTGTTCTCTGGCTTTAAAAAAGTCTATTTGGTTAAAAAAGACTATTGCCCCACATTTAAAAAATCACACATTTGGATGCCTCCAGAGAGCCACCAGCATAGGAATACAGAGAGCAGGCAGAACATGGGGAATTCGAGACAAGATTGGGCGCATTTAAGGTGGTAGGGCTGTAGACGAATATGGGGGAAAATTCCAAAAAGACAAGAGATGTTGAGGGCGAGCCAGCATTCAGTCACTAAAAAACTCCTCCTTTCCTCCCAACTTATAATAAAATACAAGAGGACGTGAAAGAAGAAAATTATATGAATAAAATTTGTCATTTTTTACATATTTTCCTTATGGCTTTTACACTCATTTGGAAATCCCTATTTCATCACAAAAGTAAATCTCTAAGGGCAATCTATAGCATAAGGGCTGTGGGAAAGACATTGCTAAGCATGGTCTCCAGAAGAGGGGGCAATCACCACCCTCTGTCTGTCTCTTCCTAAGAAGTCTTCCTGGCACCAAATAGCATTCCCTTGGGGGACTTGTTTTCATTTTTTAAAAAATTAACACAGCCAGCTTCTTCCAAACCATCCGTCAGTTGTAAGTAGCTAATTAAAAAGTAGCAGTTCAAGAAAAAAATCAGTTCTAACTCAAAAAAACCAGTAAACCCTGAATATAAATAAGGGAGAAAGAGAAAAAAAAATGTATAGTATATGAACCAACAAGGAGAACATTCAACACAATGACAAGAATCAGCAAATCCCTCAAAATAATAACCTTAAATATAAATGGTCTTAACTCTCCAATTAAAAGACATAGATTAGTAGACTGGATTAAAAA